>JAOXYF010000014.1:6979634-7018234 GCA_028565775.1 Sternarchorhynchus goeldii | reverse complement strand
GAGAGAGAGAGAGAGAGAGAGAGAGAGAGAGAGAGAGAGAGAGTGAGAGAGAGTGCTCTGTAATTAAAGGCTAATCAGTGCAGCGCTAGCTAAGTGGCACCTGTTCTTCTTGCTAAAGACCACTGCTGATGAATGAGCATGTGTGTGCATGTGCATGTACTTCATAGCTAACATTCAAATAACCATGGTGACATAGCGTTTATTCCAGAGGGCTAATATTTTCTGCCTTTCCTCCAGGAGAATAAGCCTGACAGTTTAAACTCACCATCTTAGAAAACTGCTCAGGGTTTTTGCTTCCTTCAGCGTTACCCATCGCCTGCAGGAACTGTTAAGGTTTTATAAGACCTGAGATAAAAGAAAAATGAAAAGAAAAACTGACAGGTGTTTGCTGAGATACAATTGGCTGATGGCCAGCATCAACCTTTCAAGTGAACCAGTCACAAATTTCCAACCATAGTGGGGTGGGGTTTGGCGAGAGGAAACAGTCATTACCCAGTGTGCTTATTGAGTTAGCCTGTGTGTGTGTGTGTGTGTGTGTGTGTGTATGTGTGTTTTGAGGCTGTGAAGAGTTTGCCCAGTCCACCTTTCATTGCACCATTACTGTAACGAAATTCCGATGATGTAGATGTCACCATGGCCAGCCAACACTGAGTCCACTGAGAAAACATTTAAGCCAAGATTAAGAAATGAATCTCACAATGTTGTGAGTGAAAATAGCAACACATGACTTCCTTAATGATGACAGAGGAGGCAAAAATGTGTAAATAAAGAGAACAAAGCAAATACACTCCAACTATTTATTTTATATAGGTTTTTTTATGGACTCCATATTGGAGTGTAGACTGTACGTGGCCATTGTTCTTCTCCCACAAGTCCACAAATGACAAAAGAAAAGGGAAACCTGTTCTCCATATTCTGTGTATTAGGTCTCCTTGGTTCTTCTGATGAGAGCAAGTGAACCCTTTTCATGTCGGACTACACTGGTGCTGTATCCAGCAGGAGCGCCAGGGTCTGCAGGTATCTCTGCTCCAGGGTCTGCAGGTATCTCTGCTCCAGGGACTGCGGGTATCTCTGCTCCAGCCGCAGAGTTGTAAGGTGCAGCTCATTAGTGAAATCAGGTGGCATTGTGTAGGGTTGGAACAGATGCCTGCGGGTGTGATAGTCCTCCACCCACAAAAGTGTGTGTGTGTGTGTGTGTGTGTGTATGTGCATGTGTGTATTTGACTAATGCATACTTGTCCAGGTGTCCTTGTGAGGAGAATATAGTATCTAGAATGTCACTATGAGTAGACATTTTTGCTTGTCCTCACTTATAAATACACATCCTATAACAATCTATGCATTACATTATTTTAACTAGAAGTGCCAAAACATATGTTTTGGTACAGTTTAGCATTAGGCTTGTAATTAGATATATAGCCATTGTTATGGTTATTGTTAGGGTTAAGTAATATCAATGGCCTGTGTTATGCATTGAGGATTAAAGAGATGTAATTACTAATGTCTTCATAAGGATAGTAATACCATATCAAGAATATTGGTCAGTATTGAATGAATAATAGCATGAATGTAATTCTCCTCTTATGTTTGATGTTTTGAATTGATCAGATTTCCCATTATGATGTAACAGAACTTGGATTTGCCGCTGCTTCATATGGTAGATGTGAACCATCCTGAGATGCTGAGGACATGCTGTGTCTGTCCAGCCACTGTCATGTAATACAGATCTGTCAATTATCATGGGTGCCAGTAAAGAGGTGGGGTTTAGATACAGAGAGAGAGGTGGAGAATAGAAGAAGAAGAAGAAGAAGAAGAAGAAGAAGAAGAAGAAGAAGAAGATGATGATGATGATGATGATGAAGAAATGAGAGGTAATGATGTCTTTCGTTATCTTTACATATGTAACCACATACTTGCACAACCCAAAAGCATCATGGTCATTATCATGTGGACACCACTAAAGATCCAAATGAGATGCATGGTTTACTAATGTCCAGGATTCACTTTTTTCTAGTGTAGAAACTACAGCTGAAAACCACACACTTTGCACACTTTCACTTAATAGAGGTACTAAGCAATAGATTAAAATAAACAATAAGAAAAAGATATATAAAATAAAAATATATCAAATTAGCATTTCTGTAATTCTCATAGCAATACTGTGAATTACAGTCTATTACAGTGAATTATTGTAAATAACCTATAAAGCCAAAAAACTGAGCAGTGGCTTGAATATCTGATCAACTGACCTGAACCCAGTGTTGCTCTGCTGTGATATGATCAAAACTGAGGTCAAGAGACAATAACCAGTGGACCTAAGGGACAGGACAGTATGATCCTACAGGGACAGTGGAATGGACTTAATGAGTCTCATATTTAAACACAGTTTCTTTAAACGCTGTCACTTACAATACTCTCACATTGACCTTTCACCTGTAATTTCCATGTTGAAGCAAATCCATTGTATAGGAAAGAAGAACCTTGAGGAGAAAGGTTGAGGCTGTATCATTAAACGAAGCCATAAAATATATATGAACCAATTGTTTTAATTGAAAAAGGAATAACTTAAGTTCTAACCAAAGAGAAAAAAAGTGACCAGGAAGCAAAAACCTTTTTCTTTATATGTTATAGGCATTTTTAGATTCCACTGCATTTTTAACGCAGGACAGGTTTGTTAATCTAAGAATCTCGTAGAGTTACGTATCACGTCATCATGCATAGACACAGATGGCAAAACTCAAAATGGAAACTTCTGATAGGCGCAATTTAAAAGCCCATGGTGTCTAACAGAAGCACACAACAAGAAAAATACAAAAGTGTGTCAAAGAGGACACCAGCACAGAGTTTTATTTAATGTCTGAAACAAAAGTGCAAAAGCCCTGAGTCTCCTTAAAACTTTGTGGGACAGCTGACAAGGACATGGAAAACTTGGCACTATCTGGGAACTGGGCTCCACCAGCTTCCTCTCAACTGCATACTCTTAACATTTGCCTTAATTCAGCATCTAGCTGTAGCCTGACATTTCCTGCTAAAGATGTCTGGAGTCGAAGGCCAGGACAGAAACCTGTGTGCTTAAAACGCCATTTCAGGTACTCACTTTATGCTGCTTTGAGATCAGTTTTATGGTTCTGCTGTCACTAGATAAGATAAGCAACCTGGTCCTGGGTCAGAATTAATCAATTAATCAGTTATGTTCATGGTGGAACATAAAAAGTGTTTGGAAAAATACTCAGATGAAAATACTACTGACAAGAAACCAAATGTAGAGTCTCTTATACATGAGGCCATCATTTTTTTCCATCAAAATATGTAAACATGTTTTCATCAGCCAGGTCACCACTCGAGCTTAGAGAACCTCCGCGTGCCCGAGACCCTCCCATGCTAAACGAATCAAGCTGGCGGCAAACAGAACAGAAGAGCTCAAAAGGTGGCGGAGATGATGACTAGCCTGCAGGAGCTTCATTGCTGGTCTGCCAATTACCATCACACTTGATGGCCAGTCCATCTGAGCCAGGTGTTTTGCAAATGGCGTGTTTTGCTTTGTCATTTCAGGAGTTTGTTTCCTGTCTATGACACCTGCACAGTATGTCATGTCTTTTTGACATGAAGAACTGGGTAAAGTACACAGACTAGTTTAGAAATTCTTCTGTTTCACTTATTTACAGACTCTCTTTGTCTCTGGAATAGGTGCACCCCACTTATACTTTTATCATGCTAATTACCATCTGAAAGTAACTAGCCTCATTAACTACCGAGACGAATTGTGACACGTTTGATGACAACATGTCAACGCTGTCCTCCATGCTGAAGTCATAATTGCTGCTTAGTACTGCAGAGTATTCTTTTTTTATGTTGTTTAGACTGCACTTGGCCAAATATGGAGGGGCTTCTACTGGGTGTTTATTATTTGTGGGAGGGTAATTAGTGCTGTCTAGCTAACAGTCTCCGCCTGTGCTGGAGGGGTTTGTGTGGGGCTTTAATTGCACAGATGCCCTTTGTTTCAGATTACAGCCAAAGCTACAATTTTCCAATCTGCTTTTGAGCAATTTTCTACCCATCAGAGTAAAGGCAAGGAGATGCTGGTGTTTTTCTGAGCGGTCAGCAACCGAATGTGCTTTAAAACAGATTACTTGGGTCACAGCAGCCTTGGCTTTCAAAGAAAAAATCTCTTAAAACGATGCAAGCAGCATTCTGTGGTAATGTCGGGTACGGCTGCTTTCCAAGCAGACTATAGCCAAACCATATCCTAGACAGCAGTGCTAACTCTAAACAATACAGTTCTATACAATATATTTCTGTGCTTATTTGAGTGTGTGTATGTGTCTCTTTGTGTTGATTTGTGTGTATTTATGTACGTCTGTGTTTGTGTGTGTACCAGACAGAATAAACAACAATATTCAATAGAAGTGCATGCATTTAAAATCAGATGACCAAACACTAAAATAACAACAATATCTCATACGTGAGCACTGACACTGAACACTGGGATAAATGTAATGAAATCTTAAGCTGTCAGTGGAAACTCCTATCTTCCGCACCGCGCTTGAACACCTTCATATGTGTTTTGAAGCGTGCTCATCCTCATCGATCGAGAGCAAAACTGTGATGTCGATTGTGTGCCTTGGATCTTTACAACAGCCTGTGATTTGCTCTTCTTGTGCACCACGTGCTGTCACCATGGCAGCCAAAAGCTTTAGTCTCTGTGTAGATCACCAGGAAGGAAGGATAAGCCACAGCCAATCAGAGATAAAATATCTACCACAGCAAAGCACAAGAATAACATACTGTATCAAGCAAATTTATTAGATCGTATTATTATTTTCTATGGAGCATTCAAATTCAATTATGTAAAACAAATCCTAACAATAATAGGTTCTTCAATATATACACCCTTTGGGAAGGTCAAGTGATTGTAACTATAATGTTCTGTAGCAAATTGGTCCCTAAAACACTTTCAAAAGTGAAGACTTTTATTAGTATTTAGTAGTATGTAGTGTTGGATAACTGAAGGTTTGTAGCCTCAAATTCAAAAATGATAAAAGTTTGAATTAATTTAATCATGTATTCATTTAGTAGATGTTTTTTAATATGATGAGATTAGGTGAGCTCCCTGTACTCAAAGACTAATTTGCACCTTAAAGTTTAATTAGCCATGTCTAATAAAGGTGGGATGCTCACCTACAGAGCTGACAGTGCAGTTGGGTGTGTGTGATTGTATATAAGATGGATAACTGCTAGAAACTGCTTGGTTTCTGCAGTTATGTATCAAAGAAAAGAACTTCTTTAGTGTATATTCCTCCACTGTTCCTTATGACATCAGCAATACTTCCATGAACATCAACAGTGTTAACACCTGCAATGTTCAGCATTCATTCAATATATTTTCAATTCTTCACTATCCGTCCTGTTCGTAACTGCAAAATCGCTTCATAATATTCAGGCAGATAGTTTACACGGTATTTTGCACATCTCATGAAACAAATATCGCCTTTTGTGGTGAGTGTTTGGGACAGGATGTTCAGGTTTGCCGTGATAATACTCCCGTGACCATCTGGGTCTAGAGTGCCTTGTGCAGTGGTCACCAACCCCAGTCCTTGAAAAACGCCTTCCTACAGAGTTCCGTTCCTGCTGGTATTCAACACCAAGTGTAGCCAATCCGGGTGTTGAGGAGGCATTAATTAGCAGGATCAATCGTGCTAGATGTGTTAGATGAGAGCTGCAGATGAATTCTGCACGAAGGCAGTTCTCTAGGAACAGGGCTGAGGACAACAAGCTGGTTCACACACAACTCCCTACATGTGCAATGATACAGTGAAAACCTATGAATGGATAAGGTCTGGGCTTTTATGAAATCCAGTGAAAACTGCCCTCATTCATTCTGTGAATTCTTCATGTGCTCAGACAAACATTTACTATCAATGACAAACCGCATTAAGATAAAGATAAGCAGTTTTAAGTGTCTCCACGTTTAGGTCATGTTTAATGTTTAAATAACTTTAACTGAAAACCAGGCTAGTTCTTCTACAGTAACACTCACCTATCTAACAGCAGGTTGGATGATTTTCACCTTACAGCACGGTATTTCCTCCTGAGGCAGACATTCAGAGTTTCGTGGCAAAGTCCAAAGGAGGAGAGTCACACCGGAGTTATCTGCCAAAATATTCCCTACCAGCCATATGTGGCCCATGCTGTACGTCACGTATTTTCAGAGCACTTCCTCCAGCACTGATCCCATAAACCGGCCCGAACGGTAGCTTCAAGAGAGCTTCCAAAGGACTGCCCTAAGCCTCCGAGTTTCTCTCTCCTTTTCCTTCTGTCTGGACAGTGGCGTGAGCGCCGCAAGCACCGTGACGACGGGTGCCGAGCAACCGCGCAGTGGAGAAACAGAGGCTGCTCCTGCCGTTCTGCTTACCCAAGCCATCCTGCCCGGGGAAGCGAGAGCTATGGAGAGAGTGGAATCAACAACCACTGTACTAAACCACACTGCACTGTACTAAACCACACTGCACTATACTAAACCACACCGTGCTGTACTAAACCACACCGCACTGTACCAAACCACACTGCGCTGTACCAAACCACACTGCGCTGTACTAAACCACACCGCGCTGTACCAAACCGCACCGCACTGTACTAAACCACACTGCACTGTACCAAACCGCACTGCACTGTACCAAACCACACCGCACTGTACTAAACCACACTGTACTGTACTAAACCACACCGCACTGTACTAAACCACACTGCACTGTACTAAACCACTGTCGGTTTTCTAAACAGCACTTTTCCTTCCCTTGTACCACCATCCAGCTGTCATGTGGACAGACATGGCAAGCCATAAAATTTTGTGACCTTTACATGTTAGTAAATTGCCATTTCTGTTGACCGCTATTTTAATCCTTCACTTACATACTTACACCTACTTCAGGAGACGAAAGGCCACGTCAATCATTCCTTAATTAATCATTTCGGCAACCTTGTTAGTTACGCACACAGACAAGCCTTTTCCACACAATGGCAGTCCCTGGGTACTGAACATGCTGCTTTGATGTGCAGGAAGAAATTATAAGGATGGGATGATAGTTCATTTTCCGCATGAAAGGCTTTTCTCTAGAGCTCTTCAAGCAAGAAGAAGGAAGGCAGCGCTCCTGACACCTGGACAAAAGGCACATATGAATATATTTATCTGCTGTTCGTTGGCACGTGATGGTTTATATATGGTCTGGAGAAAAAAAAATGATAAATTGTGGTTATGGTGACGAATGCAACTAATTACAAAAATGTCCATAAAAGACAGCAAAACCTTGTTTGCTTTCTCACGTTGTCTGATGACTTGCTTGGAGGATTGGACAACTTTGATGGCACCGAAATTCAAAAATCGATTTGAATGATCTTAAATAGCTTTCGATCTTCAAATTCAGATGACAAATAATTCCACCACATGTAATTCAAAATCTGATGCAAGTTAATATGCACTTGGATTGAAGCTGCGACCTTATACATAGAAGAGGACAGATACGCACAAGAGAAAAGGCTTTCTTATGACTTGGAGAGTTTTTGAATGGCAGATACCCATGAAGGACTTCCTTGCAAGCATTACTTTCAGCAGGATCCAAATGTCTGAGCCTACTTAATTAGAACATTTGGCACTGGGGCTGTTTTTCAGCATTCATAAGGACAAGTCAGCTGCAATCCGCTTTACTGAGCTTCTCTGACATTGATACAACTAGAAAATATTTTCAGCAGTCATGAGGAAGACATATGACAAGGACCACTAATTGGGTCCATATCAGGCATTCACACTAACACAATGTTACGCACATTCACACTAACACAATGTTACGCACATTCACACTAACACAATGTTACGTACATTCACACTAACACAATGTTACGCACATGTTGCCATTAGAACAAAAAAAAATATGGCATCATGATTTTAAAAAGATGCAAAGGGTAGGGTATTTTTATATGAGGATTAAAAAACAATTAAAGTTTAAAAAATGTATTTTCGATAAATATGTATATACTTTTATATTTATAAAATGCACATATTGTAGTGTAGCACATATGCACATTTTCTAGAAAAACACTCTGAAGACTAAGTTTCAGAGTAAAAGGTCCTTCATCAGCTGTTTAAGCAAAGTGCTTCTGAGGCTTTAGGAGGTAAAACCATTTTAATCTTCTGCTTTAGTACCTCTACTGCAGTACAATGCAGCTATTCCCTAAAGTCCTCTTCAGGTATATATAATCATTCCTCAGTGGGTGTATTCAAAAGAAAAGATCCCCTGATACAACTGTACGCCTTTATATAAATGTTTTATTCAATATGTTATCTCTGTGTATACAATGGATCGACAAACATAAACTGTACAGTGCAGATTCTTTTTGCATATATGTACTGTATGTAAAGTTTAGCGGTACAGACCAACAATTTTTTAAATCACTTGTTTGTTTTGATATACATAGCCTACCACATGCAGGTCTCCAGTAGCCTTTCCCTTAATTACCATGCAACAGGTGAAACAGAGATGAACCAAGGACCCAAGGATGGACCATGAACCTCGGAGAAGAGATCAGGGGGAAAAAGCAAACAAAAAAACAAAACAACAACAACATCCAAGAAACCAAACATGAAACAAAACAAAGATCGTCCTGCCGTTGATATTCGTGACACAAGATAAAGAAAGATCTTCTCCGAGATAAAACTTCCATTGGGGGGGGGGGTGCGGTCAGTAAACATTCACGGTAACTAGGAAACGAACAAGTACAAAATGGAATTTGGGGTAGAAGGGTAAACAAAAACAAGGAACATCATAGGAGAAGATATAAACAATGAACAAAGATTGTACATTTACATAGCAGTCATTTTACAAAAATAAATCCAGTCCTCTATGGAACCAGTTAACTGGTCAGCAGGGCGAAATATACAGTACGAGGGCCCAGCAGAAAAAAGTGTGCACACTTCAGTATGAGCGTTTAAGCAAAGTAAACAACTCTCAAACGGAAACACCGCAAAACCGGGACGGAAAAAAACACTCCAGTCATCTTTGTAATATGTGCCACTGAGATTGAGAAAAAATTTCACTGCTTCAAGACACTTCAAGATATTCCATTAAAGAAAAGAGGTGCAGAGTAATGCAGAAATAATGTAAAAGCCAGCAGGGATATTTCTAATGTCACTTGTCAGAAACTTAAATTAGAAGTATTATTCTCATGTGAAATTAATTATCAATATCAGCATGACAGCATTTGCATTTCTATATAGATTTTAGGTTGAATTTAAAAGTATTAACAACTCAGTTAAACAGTTGGACAGCTTAACGCAATGTAAATTTGAGAAAGATGCACGTCCTGAAAACAGAATATACTGAAATATAATAATACTATTAAAATGAACAAAATTTTCAAGATGGCTGATTGATTACAACATATAATTGGAGTTAATTAACCAAGATGAAGATGCATTGTTATTAAACTGTAAATTGCTTTCAAGGTACTCTAATCTTCCAAATCCTATAAACAGTTTTACTGATGCACAGTGATATTTAAATACCCCTTTTTAGATTAAGACGGTAAGTCAGAAATTTTCTAAAAGAAAAACTACATGTGGACAACCGGAAAAACAAAAATCAAACAAACATCAAAACAAAATCAAACAAACATCAAAACAAGTCAAACATGCTACTATGCTCCTGAAGGAGGTCAAAAGGAAGCACCCTATTCTAACGAGCAACTGATCATCTCCTTATAAATGGAAAAATAGCCAACTTATAATCTAGGTGGCATTACACCAACTTGAAAAGGTGTATCCTGACGTGCCGTTAAGTCTATCATAAAAAATAGCATCTTAAAAATAAACACAGTATTTCATATTAACCTGCATACCAGTGTCGCACAACTTCCTCTATCCTTTTAAGGTAGAAGCTGCTACCATTTATGCCATCTCTTCTGCTACAGTAAAAGGTGAAGAACACCACCGTAACCCACCTTTCTGGACACGGCCGTAACCAAACGGATCAAAGTGTCAGCATATATTTGGCCACCCAACCCTCTCCCAGGTCTGGCTGAGTATCACTGCATTTTTTGTTTATTCGCATCATGTGTTAAACAATCCGTTGGTCGAGGGCTTCATGTACACGTTACAGCAAGGCCTGATTCATAGCAAGAGCCCAAAGTGGGGAAAAAAAACAGCCAGTAACTGTGTTGACTTTAGACGCCAAAGTGAGGTAAATGGCTGAGTCGTCTGAGAGCCAGGTAAGTCAGTCGGGACTGGCGGATAAGATTCTGGGTGTTGGTGATATGTATACTGTTCCTTCGTAAGGGAACCATGTCCATCCTCAGTGCCTAGAGGCGAAGTTAACAACATTATCAAGTTATCAACAATGGTGGCCATCTCTTGACAGTTCTTATGAGGTTTCGTTGAACACCAAGTTCATTACTTTCAACTCTCAGTGCTAGTTTGTCAGTCATTCTTAAGTATGATGATAACTGAAAAAGAAGAAGCTAACCAAAGCCATGGTTCTCTAATTAATTTGGCAGCTCCAAACCATCTGTACCACATTACTGCACTGTAAACACATCTAAGGTAACAGGAATGTACTTGACATAGCAGACAAATTCTTCACATAGTCCTCATCTGTGTGTAATGTAAAAGTACACATCAATCTTAGATAAACTTTCTAACAAAAAACAGACATTAGGGAAAAATGTGACACAAAAAAGACACAAAAGAAACAGGGGGGAAAAGAAAAATATTAGAAAACATAAAAGAGAAAAGCAAACAAGAACAGATTTGATTTGTGTCTGTACAACAAACTATCCAGACAAATGCTGGTATGCTGTGGTATTCCGAATGAAAAGAACCTCAATAACATGAAAGGTCCAACGGAAGAATCAAGGGTAGCTATCAGCAGGCAAAGCTACCAGACAAGGCAGATGAAAATGCACCATTTTCCCATGATTGTCATGGAAAAAAAGTGGAGGGTCAGGTTCAACGAAAGAAAGGGGATCTCAAAAAAGGCATTCCATATCGCATAGGGCATTCCGAATGAGTTTGTTAATGCTGAGCATTCAGTGGTCCCCTCCTCCTCTCCCTCCTCCTGTCCTTTCTCCGTAAACCTCCTCCCCCCATCTCCTCCACGCACCTGCAGTTCTTTGTGAGGAACATGCGCTCATCTTCTGACCACGGTCGATCCCTCGGTTCAGTCGCGCGTCGGCTAAACTCTAGAGGGACGGGTGTCAGAGGAGGGGGAGACAAGACGGCGGAGGGCGAGTTTCTTTGTTTTTCATTTCCGAGAGTTTTGCGGATAGAGCGACACCCTCAGGAGGGGAGGGGAGAGGACGGCGGGCTATGTTTCTTTGTCTGGCTTGCTGACAGGCTTCCCGCCATTCATGACCACCGGCTCTGTGCTTTTGCTGGGGGGGACAGTGGTTTTGGGGACCGTCTCACCCACATCGTGTAGTGATGGCTCGCGGTACATGGCAACTGCAGACAGAAGAATGACATTGCTTGGAGTGAGAACACAAGCAAGAAGACAGAGACTGTCCAAGTTTGTGTAAACTAAGCTTACGACACTCCCAAATGGCTAACCTAATCGATCTGCGCATTCATTCACACTGATGCTAGTTATAAAAATAAGCTTTGTTCATTGTAAATTACATTTTGAACCAACGTGCATAATCGGTTTTTAGCAATTGCCGCTAATCATTTCGAAGCAGCTAGTGGACCTGACTGAAGAGCAATCGAAGCAATCGCACACGATCATAAAAGGTCACGCTACCTTCTATGGGCTTGGGGAGGAAATGTGCAGCAGGCTTCGTCTTTTTGACCCGGTTGCCCTTCATGGGCTGGCCCTCTTTATTGAGGCCCAGGAACCAGGCTCGGCCCGACTCTTGCTGTCTGTACAGCATGGATGAGTAGATGACATAGTAGTTCTCAAACACAGACTCTTTGAACTTGCACTCTGCTGTGAAAAGCTCCTGCAAGACAAATGAGAGGGTGTTAAGAAGATGATATAACTACATTTCGCTGCTTTCCTCTGTGAATTTGCAGGTGTAAATTGTGGCTTGGTTGAGGACATCTCAGAAGCTTCCCACAAACCTCTTCTGAAGTTTCATTGAATACCAAATGCTCATAGAAGAGTGCAAAAAAGCAAGCACTGTTATGATGTTCTGCCGTTATTTATCTGCTAGAGTATAGTTATTCAGTGACAAGAAACTTTTTATCATACATATTCTTACATTTTATATACCTACGCATATTTAAAATTCTAGCAAGTCGCTTAAAAGAAACAGGACCTGTATTGCCTGTGGAATGTTGCCAAGGTAACACAAGCAAGCACTCAACAAAGGCAACAAGCAATTTAGAGACGTTGTCTGCACACATAATTGCACTTATACATGGTTGGAATGAAAGCCTCAGGAGGCTGTAGAATGCTCTTCCAAGGGCTTAAGAAATAAATCAGTACGCAAAATCAGAAACACATTAAGAGGAAAACAATATAGAAAGAGTCGTCATATGGTGCGTTTGGCAGCACACTTTAGTAACGTGGTTCGAAAATAATCTGGAATGCTATTTTCAAAACTATCTCCCTGCCATTGCTATTAGGCTTTGAAAATAAACCAGGGCAGTGCTGGGGAGAACAGAAAGCTGAATTATCCATGCAGAGAGAATCCATTCAGGCAGCTGTGAGCGGCAGGGCGCCCCCGTCTCTTGTGGGTACTCAATCAATGTCTGTCCACTGCTCAGAGGAGTGTCTCATTTTATCCTGACCATACAAAGGAAGAAGAGAAATGCTCGCTATTCCTTTTTGATGGGATGACTAAACTCCTCAACGAGGTTCTACTTAAGGTGCCTCTGCAAAATTCGTCAATCATGCAGCACCTTTTGGGCACTTCCTTCAGGTCAAAAGCTTCAGTAAAAAGCTAGGAAGTTAAATTTTGGTCATCTTCATCCCTGGAACTGAGTAATCATGCAATGATTACAAAAAAGCCTTTAGCTGGCAGCTAAAACTAGAGGCAGAGCTAATTAGCCAAGGCATTTTCAATTCACATACAGACACAATCAAGAGCAGGCAGTCATTCAGACCTCTCATAGATTGTGTGTGTGGGGGGGGGGTTCTTTTCTATTAAGTTTGCCAGCATTGTAACTCACAGTTAACCTCTGTCTCTCACAAAAACGGTTCTGACATCTGTTTATTTTTAAATCCAGCCACATGACATTACCATATATTTGACCAAGAGCTGTCCCTGATATGTAGCAGAAGGTAAGAAACTAGAGATAGTTAAAGAGAAACCCAGCGCTAATTGAGAAAATCACTTTTCAGCTGAAAATTCCCAAGGGATGCTGCTCTCTCCTCGCAACGGTGTGGTGAGTGGGAGTGCATGAACACTGTACAGCACCGCAGCACTAATACCTCTAGGGAATTGTGGGTAAAGAAAACAAATAAAGTAAAATAAAGGTGGAAGGTGTAGGAAGAGGCAGAGGGCCAGACTAAGTCAGCCTGCGTGGTAACATAAAAGTTTAATGCCTGTAGGGGTATCCTCTGCTGACTTAGAATTTTTTCAGAAAATGAGGGACATGCTTTTTCGTATGCCACGAAAGAACGAGCAGGGGAAGCCTTTAGTCGCTGAGCTCCCTTCCGGTCTGTACTTCCAAGCACGCATGGCGAAGCGTAATATAGAAGAGATATTTACTTTCCCATTAGGAGCCCAGAGAGCCACCTTGGAAGCACCTTGCAGCTAACGGGCTTTCAGAGGTGCGGAGGAGATTCTCTCCACCACAGCCATGCAGAACAGGAACATCATTAGAGACTGAAAACCCTTAACAAAGATCAGAGCTGTGAAACAAGCCGACTAGCCGCTGTTATGTGCCTCTCAGAGACAGATCCGCTCTGCTCTTGCACGACAACGTTACGAACAAAATGGAGTTTAAACCCATTTGACAGTGACACTTATGGCAGCTAATAATGACCTAAAGGGCCTGATATTTGTTTCTATGGTTGTTTATGTGTGCAGAATAATTGCATTGCCTTTCCTTGATGTGCTTACTTATGTGCAAAATGAACACATTTCCTGTTTAAAAGTCAGATGTTGCGAAGATGGTGTGTTCAAGTAAAACATCAGTTGTTGTAACATGCGAGTGGTTACGAAACTGGGTTTTACTGTGTGTTAGTGTGCAGGAGCAGGATAATGGGTCAAGATGGATGTATATTCAGATAAATCATGATATACTTATGATATGGGAATCATTCATATAATCTGAGTGAACAAAATGTGAACAAATGTATTAAATAATAACAATAACAATAATAACAAAATCATCATCATTATAATCATCATCAACAACAACAACAAATGATAATAACTGTTCTTTGATATTACACATTTAATCTGCTAATTCTTAAATTATAAGATTTTAATTTAACAATTAAACATCACTTTCAGATAGTCCTGAAAGCCAAAAAAATTAATATAAAAATAAAAACAACTTTTAGCTGAAGCCCTTTGAAGTGCATGCCAGCTGGAAGGGTTGTGACGCATGCAGCTTTGCATCTGCTTCTCATATCACTTCTCATATCACTTCTCATATCACTTCTGCAGAACTCAGTTGGAAGTGCACGGGCCTGTGCTTCAGGAAAAGGGTCAGAGGTTATGTGCTTCAAAGGCAAAAACCAGATGGATCTGGAACTGAGCCACTTGGTAACTAAACCATGCAATAGAGTAATACTTTTGGCCACTGAGCATAACATAATTACACAGATCATACACAGATCATCCAGAGCCACAGCTTGTGTGCCTCAAATTGTCAGACGTGTGCACGATATCTTCTGGAAATGTTTTCTGCTTTCTCAGTGACGAGGGTTTTTCGATCAACGTCATCAAACAATGGTAGCCTGCAATTTTTTAAACAATTATCAGCCATTTAAAGTTTGCACGAGTCACTCCAAGAGAGAACGGAGGTGCACCTGTTGATCTCTGATGGCAGGAAAAGATAAAGGGAAAAAAAATAGGAACAAGTAAGAGGACCGATAGAAGGCGAATCTTCCTAAGGCAGCGTTTGGATGTAATTGCTGCAGTTTATCATTTGCTACAGTCTAGCCAGCAAAGCATAACAGGGGAAGCCTGGAGGAATCAGCGGGCTGCCTCACCTCGGCGCGGTTCACCAGACGACAGGCAGAGGGGCAACACTTGCGCAGGTCCCCCTCGCCAGGGCAGAAAGGCGAGGGCCGCGAGCCCGGGGCCTTTCCGGCGGGTTAATAAGGTCAGAGCCTTAGCAGGCCAGCGAGGGGCGGCGGGGGCGGGGCTGCAGCGGGCACCTGCAGGACCCGTCACGGGTGCCTGGGTCCACCATGCTCTTATGTAACAGTGAGATTTCCCTTGCAGGCACTTTTCTTCTACTGGGCAGAATGAGTAGTATTCTGGGAAAAGAGTGCATGCAAGGTATTAAGGGCAGGACACCCTTGGAGCATTGGGTGTCTGATAAGTCCTTCTTTTATCAGATGTAAATCCATGTCTTTTGCTGAACTGCAATGCTTGATGCAAACAGGAGCAGAACATGTGGCTGATCCTGTCCTCCATCACTGTCACTGTAAATCTCATCCACGGACAGTGGTTTTACTTCCAAGAGAAAAGCCCTCATGCCTGTCATTAGAATTTTGATATGTTTCAGGAAGGTTCGAGAACAGTCTTAGCTACTATTAGTCCTGCTGTGAGTTACGCTTGACCTCGTCATTTCCCCTATATGAACAGGCTTACTCTCCACCTCTCCACCCACCCACCCAATCCCCTGCTGAGATGCCCTTGCATTCCTCCAAAGAGCAACATCCTAGAAATGATGAGGCTGCCCAACCTCTCCACCGGCCTCCTCAGGGAGCACTAACGAAGTTAGTGAACCTGGACTGATTATGCACAGAAGCTCATTGCCTTTCCTTCAAATACGATCCACACCGAGGCATCTCCACCCCCCCACCTTGCTGTCAGAATCAGACCGTCGCTCGTAATCTTGCCTTGTGCCTTGACACCAGTGCCTAAAAAAGAAATTGCTCCCAGAATTTCATGGCCTGTGCTCCGTTTTTCTACGGCTGTATAAGATGCAAAGCTTTCGCTGTTTTGGCGATAGGAGGGCATCGTTTTTACAAGTGAGCAGGTTTGTAATTAACACATAGAGAACCATTTCACACCCTGCCATCTGTTGAGTTCAACTCCTGGTGTCAGAGGAAGAGGTCTGCTCTCAGGAAAGGAAAGCGTTGTGCTCCGCTCAGACTTGGCCCATCACAGAATAGTGTCACTGTCATGTGAGAATATAGCCTCTGTAGTAACGGCTTTATAGAAAAGCTCTCGTTCTATGATTCTAGTATTTTTACTTAATTAACATCATGATGAAATATTAAATGTAATAACGTTTACATTTTATGGTGTTTGGCTGATGCTTACATGCAACGCAAGTTACAACTGTGACTTCTTGAGCAATTGAGGGTTAAGGTTCTTACTCAGGAGCACAACAGTGGTAATTTGGCAGAGGTGGGGTTTGAAGTTTGAAGGGGTTACTAGTCAAGTGCGTTAAGCACAGCCCACATAAGGAAAAACCTTAATGCAAAACATGATATTGTAGTTACACAGCTTTGAAATGAACTATTTCTATGCCTAAATTACATTCAAAATAAATTTTTTCAGTTGTTTTAATATAAGGAATGCATAGATAAAAGACAGATCTTTAAATATGGATTATAAATATGTACATCTGTGCATTGCCTGAAAAAAAACAAAGCTTATTTACTAAATGTCTTTGTATATTCAGATTCAGAGCAGTGAGTTTCCAGAAGAGCTTTCACTGCACTGTATCCTTAGCTGACTCCATTTACACATCACAGGTAGAAAGCTAATCCAGGCCACCCTGTCACAAGAGCACACTCTCTCCAGAATGAGGTAAGAAAACAGCTGTGCTCTCCATGAAAAAACACCTTCCTGCAACAGATACAGGGCCTGGACACGACTCCTTAATATCATTACATCACCGTAATAAAACATCTGTAGGGAGACTGGCTGTCTTTCTGGCCCACAAATCATCTTGATTGATTTTTAAATAAGCTTAACTGCATCTGGATATGCTCGGGAGGGATTGGGTTTTAAAGAGGTGTGTGGGGTGGGGTGAGGTGGGGGGGTGCAACTCCTCTGCTGTGTAGAGAAGCTGTGAGGAGCAGCTCCTCTCTCTGTGATAGAAGGAAGGGTTTCTCGGCACCATCAAAGGAGTCGCCTTCACATGGGAGAAGGAGTTTCCCTCTTTCAATTATTCAGCAGGGGCTTAACAAGGTCACAGAATAATAGAACCGTGCTTAGCCCTCAAAGTGATGGAAAAACAAACATTTCTGACAGAAAAATAACAAACCGTTTCTTGCTTTCAGGAATTAAAATGCAGAAAAGAATGCCCTTTTTTGGGCAAGGGATGGAATTGAATTAGAATTTTGAATTCTCTGTGATTGGTCTATTCTGGCAGGGTCTAGAATAATTTATATTCTTGTCAGGTTGCCAGCACACTCACACACCGTGATGAAGCTTCCTTGGAGACAGAAAACATGGCTCAGTGGAGACAGTGTAGAATTGAACGGGATTCCATAGCTTTCCCTAGTTTTCCTTCCTCAAGCCTTTATTTTATTCACTTTTTTGTTGCCTTGCTATTATGAGGAAAAATAACAGAAATTCCTATGAGCACCACATACTCTTATGCCAAAAGATTGGCTCAGATCATTTTGCTTGTATTTAATAGGTTTGAAATAACAGGATGAATGTAACATATTAATAGCACAGCAACAAAGCATACACTAAATATACATTAAATATTCTCAATAAACTTACAGCAACAACTGATATCATATATAGGAAACATTTTTAAACACCTGTACAAAAGTAATGGCATCGTACGAGTCCAAACAGGTAGCACATCCACCCACCCACCCATCCATCCATCCATCCATCCATCCAGACTGCACGTGTCTTGGTAACTGAATGACAGTTGCTATACATTTTATTCAAGTAACCTTTAAGCCCATCAGCCACACATACACATATGTTTTCATTATTACCTCACTGGTGTCCCAGTATAACAAATAATGGACTCGTTCCTGCCAGCCAGAAATGGATCTTTTCATTGGCCATGTTAAAATGATTTAAAGATACATGGTCTCTCTCTCTCTTTTTTTTTTATCTCCGCTGCTGCAAAATCTAACTGTTAATTATACTGTATGTTTTCTACTATTTATTTATAAACTGATGCATGTAGTTCAGGTGTATTTTAACAAAGTCACTGAGGACAACAAATACCCTCTTGCACTGTAATCCCTGCAGATCATTGTTGGGAAGTTGGAAAGTGGAGAGATTTTCCTGAAACTTTAAATATCACGTCATTTTGTCAAAGAGCATTGAAGGAAGGCTGTGGATGTCCATTCACCCACTGATAACATCTGGGCAGGTCCACCCCAGCGTCTCCTCAGGGAGGGTGGAGGTGGAGGTGGTGTAAGCATGGCTGTAGTCTTAGCCACCTGCTTCATTCGTTTACTGAGATCGCAAGTTTAGCGCACCGAAGCCAGACCTTGTTCATAAACTGCCGGCAGAACCCAAGTAACCAAGTCGCGTTTGCATACAGCATATTAGCCCAGCGCTCGCCCAGACATGTCACAGCACCGAAAGGTCAAAGGTCTTCCTATAGACTGGGACCAGGAAAGGAAAAAAACATCAAAGCCCAAGAGCAAAACTCAGCCGAACCGAACCTCGGAACCAGATTTCGCGCCACTTGGAAGGAAAAAAAATAAATAAATAAAAAGGGTTTGGGAAGGCAGAGGGGCGGGACTTGCTCACCGAGGCGTAGAGGTGGCCCTCTCCGCTCATGGCGATGTATAACCCCGTCTTCACGGACTGCATAGCGACCACGCGCAGGCCCACTGGGATGAGGTTGAACAGTGCTGGAGAGAGAGCAGCCGCAGGGCGGAGGCCGTGAGCTTTGACTTGAACTTCTTAAGCACGCTGTCTATATCATTATCAGGCATTTCAATTCATTTGATGAACGGAAATTCAGTGGTTATTAATGAAATCTATGCATAGAAATAAGTCTTAAGTGATGTTTTTACATATCAGTACATATTTTACAGTCAATATATACTACAAAATTATGACACTCGTATCATGATGCAAAATCATGTATGTATGAATGTGTGCTCAGCACATACCATGTAATAAATAAATAGGTGCAGCAGTGCAAATATAATCCCACGGCTTTTTATCAAATAAATGCTGATTTACCTGAACAACATCAGATTTCCTTTAGAATTCTTTGACATTTTGACGTAAGTGAAACTAATTTCACTATTATGACATCACAGACTATTACGACATCACAGACTGTCCCGGCCACAGTTATGATTGTCTGAGTGTTATAAAACGGTTCAGCATCGCTCTAGGTTGAGGGCATTGCCAGTGATGGAAACAGCTGTTTCATCTAAATCACTTCTGCTCTGCGGAAGCACATCAGTGATTTTAAGTGGACTGTAGGGACTCGTTTCAGGCAGCGAGAAGAAGTGGGCAACCATAGCAGACATTTAGACACTTGGACTAAGTTCGGTCTCATATTTAAGATGGTCTCTTCTTTCTCATATAAAAAAGACACAATATATTGAAAACCTACCTCCATGTATTCGGCCTAGGTTTCAAACTATATCGACAACACATTGCAATGTATTACATTTTCATGTGGGGTGCGTGACTGGGACTACGATGTTATGTACGGAGTGGCCCTGAAGTGTGACTAACTGCATGTGTAGCAAACATTGGGGAAAAAACAAACAAACAAAACTGGTCAACTTTGCTATTCAAAGCAATTCATGAATAACTGCAAAACTCTGTAATACACACGAACACAATTAGCATAGTGCATTCAGATAAGAAGTATACAGGAATCTCTGGGGAGCTTGTGAGTAACAGATCACACTCAGGAAAACACTAAAACTACACCGAAATCAACCCTACAGTTTAGGGCAAGACTGGGGTATCAGCTGTATATATAGGTAAGGAGCAAAAACACAGTCAAAACACCGGTGAAGTAAAACTCACAGGAATTAGTGCTGTCATCTTTGGTCCCATCCAAACATCCATCTGGGCTCATCTGTAAGTAGTATCCCTGTCTGCAGTATAACCTGGTCACAATGCCCTTGAGCTGGGGATCTGAGTCAGGAAGAGAGAAGAAGACAGAGAGGCAGAGAGAGTGAGAGAGAGACAGAGAGAGAGAGAGAGACAGACAGAGAAAGAGAAGATAAATGTGTGTTTCCAAATAGTGGATCATACAGCATCAGAAGTAGGTAAGTCAGAAGATTTAGGCCTGTGTCACAGCTCGTATCTCACATGGGTGTTCTGTTCAACATGCTGTCATATTTCGTGTATCACACTATCTATTGTCAATTCATCTAAACTGCACTTCAGTAAACAGCAGGTAATATTTCCCTCAAGTCAAACCCTTGTAGCAGTTATGGGAATGACTGGTGGCTTGACTGCAAATACACTTTGATCTTTCATCCTGCCTGGAATTGACATGAGCCTCAGGTTACACAAATGAACGGCAATGCTAACATGAAGGTCAGGTAAAAAGTGGCAGACACAGGTTAGATTTCCTTATTTCTTATGAAGAAATTTGTATATAATAGGAAAATCTGTTAGCTAATGTGTTGTCAGCCTGTAGCCTCAACCGTTAACCTGACATACTGACTTGAACTCTTGATTAATCTTAACAGCCTGGTCTTCACATGTACATGAAGACAAGCATATATGTCATAATTTCCTAAATAATTTGATAAAAAAAAAAAACTTGTACAAGCCCTTAACATCTTCCAGCTCTATTCATAAAAAAAACCCTAAAAATAACCTTTCCATGATGGTGTGATCCATATTCATTTCTTTAAGAACATGGAGCTGAGAGGGAGAACAGTCTGTCTCTATGCCTGCAAAAATAGATTCTCCTGTGTTACACTGATTTAAAAGTAAATCTAAACAGAGAAAAAAGAGATATGGAGTTGTTTCATATCTGCGGTAAAATGGACCTGCAGCACAACAGAAAGCCGCTGGTGGATCTGAGACCGCATGGGAGTCCTTCATCTCAGAAGTGTGTAAACACCGTCTCCAGCTCCTTTCTCCAGCTCCCAACTACTGCTCCTGTCTCCAGTTCCCGTCCCCCCAGCTCCCATCTCCAGTTCCCGTTCCCCTCCTGTCACCCACTCTTGTCGCCCGCTGGAATCCGTTGCCAGTCACGTCACCAATGTCCCCACTGCGCTGCTCTGACTTCAGAGGGGAGCAAACTGCTCACCGCCACGATCACTGTGAGCCTACGGCATTTTGTTTTAGCATTTCTTGCTGTCAAACGCATGTGTCACGAAGGGTTCTAACTCTCGGGGATGGTGGTCCTCAGTGAGAGAAAAAGATGGGGCTGTGGGAAGGGCCAGAGGGGTGTGTGTGTGTGTGTGTGTGTGTGTGTGTGTGTGTGTGTGTGTGTGTGTGTAAGGAGAAGCAAAGGAAGGTGATGGGGGATACATGTAAATAATGCAAAGGGAAGCAGGATATGAGCATAGGAAATGAGAAGCACACCACCTCTGGAAATCACAGTGCACAAGCCCTTAAAACAAAGTTATATGCACCAGGCTTCTCGCACCACAAATGGGAATCAGTGATTTTCTATAAAGACCCCAAGATCAGCTACGGAGCAGAAGACAGTATTGATCTGAGCCATTATTGTATGTCTAAGCAGAAAAGCACAGTGCACAACACTTAGTTCTGAAGAAAGGTTAATGGTGCAGGCATTTCAACAAAAATAAACAACACAACTAGTTTTGTCAGACATTCGCCGACTCCAGAGTGTCTTTCATGGAAGCGTCAATAGCGCAGCATCTGAAATGCTTGGAAATCTCAGAAGGAAACAGAATGTGAGTGGTCTTCTGTGTCTTACAACTGTGAAAAGTGCCAAGGTTCTTTGAGCCCCTGCTAACTTGATGGTTAATCCGCTGCATACTGTGTCAGAATATTAGCCCACTTTCTACTGTGTGGCTGCAAGTTTCTATCCACAGTTAATAATACATTGAAAAACAAAATCCCATGAATCTCTTGTTTATGAACATTTCGGCAAGGGGAAGGCAGTCACTCATAAAAAAAAAGTGTAAAGTTACCCTTGATACATAAAGCTAGTTATCTAATTATGCCACATAGCTACTTGCTGTAGGCCTTGCTTGCAGCAATGAAATGCAGAGTCTGAGAAACTGCTGATATGTGGAAATATGACTGATCTTCCAAACACATCCTGGCAATTATCAGTAAATTACATGGATGCGTGTTTCAGTGATGGGAGTCAGTAAGTGAGCAAAAATCCTTGCCCATGCTGGTCTTCTAGTCAATCCAAGTAAATAAATACATAAATAAATAAATAAATAAATAAATAGATGTCGCTCATGACTCATTAAAGCAGAACGGGCCACGAACACACAGAGATGGAACAGTACAAGTACACTGAATAAGAACGGCTCCAGAATGAGTCATTATAATGAAATTTCTTCTACTATATATTTTAAATTCCAAAATCATATCAAAAAAAAAAAAAAAAAGTAATGTAAAATATTTCAGCCGTAGAACTTGTTTGCAGAAATAGACAGGTGTCTGTGAAATATTGCAAATGGCTGATGAATGTGATATTGCTATACACATCATTTGTTGATCTTCAGGTGACACCAGCGGCACCACCCAGATATGAAACATTTTGGATTTTGTCATGTTTTCAAATTATATATATAAAGCCAGGTTTATAACTGGAATACGATCCATTCTATTGTAGTCTACAGGCTTGTCGTGCTTTTATATTGTGAAATGGATTTCAGCAAATAAAAGTCTCTTTCTAATTAATCTTAGTAAGCTGATTTTGCTCTCTGGTTTACACAGTCAAGGGAATCCCTCTTTTTAAGAAGAGGAGTTGCCTTACTTTGGCATGGAGCATGTTTGTACAGCAGGTGCTCTCTCTCTCTCTCACACACACACACACACACACACACACACACACACAAGGTGCTGGAGAATGACAGAACAATGTTGCACTCTCTTGCCCTTTTGCTATAGACATGTGGTAATGGCACTGGCTCCGCCTCTACTGCCACTCACTGGCTCCGCCTCTACTGCCACTCATGTTTCCGCCTCTACTGCCACTTCATGGCTCCGCCTCATTCAACACCAGTCAGGAGATGGAAGAAACCAGTGGAGCCTACTGCCATCCTTTAATTCATGCTGATTCACTTCTTTTCTGCCACTCACTATACAGGTAAGTTTAATATACAGTCTGTTTTCAATATAACAAACATGGTGATTTAGTATCTACAATACAGATGATATATGCAGCATTTAATAGTCCATTGAGTCACATTAAAGTCAGTCATAATGAATAATAAAAGTGAAGAATATGATGTATAACGATATAACAATGTTGTATAACAATTAAGTACAGTGACATGGATGTAAGTGATGAACTGATTTTCATATTTCACTTTTGGTCATCCTCCATGTGCCAGGTCTGGGGAACCCTAAATCATCCCAGTGTTGAACGCTGCCTCTGTTGCCATGGAGAGATTCCTGAATCCTTTATGTACTCCTTCCCCATTTGAATTCCCCCCCAGCCCCCACTCTCCCAGTCTGTTACTATGGAGACATTCTTCCTGTCCTGTCTAGGATTTCCCTTGTCCGGACTGTTACCAAGGAGACAGTAGCAGGGATTCCCATTTCCTGTCCTCTGCGATGGAGACTCTACAAAGCTCCCGTCTGTCCTATCTATTGTGTGTGTGTATGTGTGTGTTTAGGGGAAATCAGGGGAAATCTTTTTGTTTGTTTGTTTTGACAGCCCTTTCACATCCACCTGTGCGATTTGGGCTGTTGCTTGGAGCAGCCTGTACAGTTTAGTTGAGAACGCTGCTTCATGCCATGCAGTGGCTGATGATGAAAAGCATTACATCTGTAGACTCACACGGTCTCAGCCTGCGATTCCACCTCTGGTGCACCGAGGATGCAGGAACAGCAGGGCGCTTCAGATTTGTGGTCAATGACTGCATCCAACATTAAACATCCTGTTATGCCTCTAGGTGTCGATTGTGAATTCAAGATGACTTTGCTGAATTTTTTGAGTTATTGTTGTGGAATTTGTTATATGAATTCATAGCTGTATCACCATAAATCTACCCTAGACCCTATGACCTATATCGCATGAACTCCTTTGGTTTTCACCGTAGTCAAACAGTGACTTGAGTAAGCGCGAGAACTCCCTGTCCAAAAAACGTCTGCCCTTCAGACGACCGCCAACGTTGCCAGAGGAAACAACGAGGATTCAAACAGGAGAGCACTGTCAAGCAGTGTATGTGGAAAATGGCTACATTTTTAACAGAACACCCACTGCTCGCTCTCTCTCTTTCTCTTTGTGTGTGTGTGTGTGTGTGTGTGTGTGCACAGAGCTTGTAGACATAAGAGACTGGATTAAAACCCTTGAAGCACAGAGACAGATGCGATATCAGAGCCTGCTTATAATATAGAATCACTGAAATGTTTTCTGACCCACAAGGCATCAATTTGATCTTTTCTGTGTTTTCCAATTTAATGATGTCCAGAGTTACTAAGAATTAAGAACCAGCGAAATCACTGTGACCTTTCTGAATCCCAAACGTCCTTGAAATGTAACAAGAAACCTTCTGCAGGCAGAGCTAAAGGCAGAGTTCAGTACCATTATTCTACATATGACGTATTCAGTACCATTATTCTACATATAAAGTTAGACCTGCCAAGCCCTGTTGATTGTTTTCAGATTACAGTTTCCAAATGTGTTTTGAAGTCAAATTAGTGTTTTTGTCTTCCATGTATTTCTTCAAAGAATGTGATTAAATTCGAATTATGTTTTTAAAATGCACAAATTCTTTGTGGATGTGCTGGCAGAGATTATAAATTAAAAAAACGTTTTAGCTTTCATCTGTGATGGGCTGCATTGCTATGCCTTTACACATGGTCTTTACAAGCCAGTGTTTTAGTTTGTGGCACAACACTGATATGAAGTTAATGGGAGGGGACTATAAGAGAGAGAGAGAGAGAGAGAGAGAGAGAGAGAGAGAGAGAGAGGGAGAGAGAGAGAGAGAGAGAGAGCAGGACAGAGCCGAGTGTCTCAAGCAACCAAAGAGGGTTCTGGTGTGGCCCAGTGACGGAAATGAAGAGGTGTACAAATGAGACGTTAACATCAAAGCGTGCTCTCTTCCCCTGACGATGGAGAGCCTGCCTCCGCACCAGCTCAGACCGACAATGCGTCTCTGATGACATTTAATGCACTGTTCCTCTCAGACCTCACCCCCCAATCACAATCAGGGACCGATTATGGTATCACAGAGAGAAATGAATATTCATAGGCCATGAATATTTAAGGAAAATCCATATACCTTTTAGACAGGCGATCGTTTTGAAATCGTCCACTCCTCAGTTACAAATCCAGTAATTATGTTGTGAAAATGACAGGTTTTGGAAATCAAGCACAACCACTAACCAATCAATATTATTAGATTCCAATACTAAAGTAATGCTAAAGTAAACCACTCAACCACGAGTTCATTACCATGTTTTGTAAAAAGCTCCAGTCTAACCTCACACTGTATCCTGCAATGCACTTTGCGTCAAAAACAGCTCATCTTGAACCTCTCTCAAGAGCCAGAGAGGACACAACCTGCGAAGTTCTGCACTCAGGCGATGAAACACAATTCCACTTTCTGTCTCTCAAGCAGAGTCCCTTGCTGTCTTCAAACGTAGACTGAAGATCCATCTCTTCAAACGACAGCAATCTCTATAAGCGTATATACACCAACATCATTCCTTTGGTGTAAGAATGTTTGGTCTCCTCCTAATGTAGCTTAATAAATTGCATAAAAAATAAAAACGCAAATATTTGCGTATCTGGAACAGTATAGAAAAGTTGACAATGAATGTTCATATCCCACCTGACAGGATTCTGAGAGTTGATGTGGCACTTGGAAGCAGGCAATGCCAAGAATGAGAGAGACCAGTAGCAAGGGCGAGGGGGGGGGTCTCTGGTGGGAGTGGGCTGGTGGCAAGCTTATTATCAAGGGTACCGCATATACCAGTCTTTACATTATACATGTTTCAGAAAGTCTTTTTCAAACATTAGATATATTGTGCTACTCAGAATGAATAACTAATACAATACTTTACAAAAAAAAAAAAGTTCTGGAGGATTTTCTTGAAGTTCCTTTTCTTCCAAATGTTGATGCAAGCCCATTACCATTTACGCAGATCTCAGAGTTACTTTATGGAAAACTATCTATCACCTACTATCACCTGAAACAGCCAACCAGATGTATCACCCATGTCATTGCATTTAGGTCAAGTAAGTTGACTAACAGATGCCCAGATCTGAGAGCTGCATCATTTCTACTGGCAGGAAGAAAGGATTGCCTACCATCCATCACAGACAGCAGATGAAAGCTCCAACCATGCTCTCCTGCACAGGGTGGGCCACACACCCAAACGGGAGCTCCTGCGGCAGGGGGCCACCCATTTTGGCAGAGGGGCCACGACAGATGCCCGGTGGGTGTCTCACAAACAGGAACTGCGTGTGATACCTCCATTGCTAAGGGTGGTGATCTGACTGATTCACTTGCTTCTTAGTGGGCAACAATGAAATGGTGAAAAATAGATGAATGAACATGGTAAAAAAAATGCTCACATCTGGTTAGTTTTTGCAAGGGTTCTAGAAGGACTTGTATAAACAGACCTGAAAAAAACTTTCCATCAGTAAACTGAGACATCTGAATTGATCAAATGTGATCTTAAATCCATGCTATATACTCCTGCAGTGGAGGAAACAGGAGGAAAGTTATAGAAGATCCTTAAAAATAGCTGTTACATCGTCCTGGTGATAGATCCCTGCGCCAAGAACTGGCAAACTCCTTTAGGAACTCCCTGATCATGCTGTCCAAAAATGCAAGAAACCTGGGTATGGTTTTGCTCAACCCTATCCTGGGTGTAATGCATATCATGCCCATGCCTATGTTATTAATATGACCTAGGCATGCAGGTTTCTCAGAACATCGGAAGGATTCAACCATTTCATTCCAGAGGAGTCACTCAGGTGCTAGTCTAGTCCTTCATCATATCAAAAATGGAATACTGCAAATCTCACTTGGCAGACCTTCCTAAACACATCACTAGATCTTTGAGGCTAATCCAGAATGCAGCTGTATTTCCCAGTGCAAAGATATCACTCCACACTGAGTTCCCTCCACTGGCTTCCTGTTGTTGCATGCATCAGATTAAAAAACACGGATTCTTTCCAACAAGGCAAAAAACAGACCTGTATCCTCCTACCAGGAAACATTTTTATCGCCCTGCAACATACCTCATCCTTTCTTTTGCATGTATTCTCTATGACATGGTTCTAGCTTAACAGTGTCTAACACACTAATGTTAGTACTAACATACTAATGTACTAAAGCACTATTGTAAGTTACTCTGGATAAGAGCATCTGCTAAATGCTGCAAATGTAAACATAAGGGTTAATTTAAAACAAAATCATTCTGTAGAGAGAATTCCACCTGACAGGCCACTAGTGCCTAAAAGCAAGATAAAAAAAACCCCAGATAAATTGATAAACAGAAAAAAATGCTCGTTCTTATATTTTGAAGCCATAGTATTTTTACCTTTAATATCTTAACGTTTTTTATAGTCAAATAATCTGGAAAAGAGAAGTGCAACATGATCTCAGTCGTCAGACATTACTATTGCTTTACCAGCTCAGATATTTCACCACAAGTGTGTTTCACCCTTCAATAATCATGGCAACAACTTTAAGATGAAAACAATTCTAGGACTGAGGCCAACATGCTGTCTTAGTGCCACACAGAGCTTTACCGTTACTCTTCAGTATGGAGAACCAAAGCTTTGTGTGAAGTATATAGTACTTATCAATTTTAAAGAGATGATATAGTACTTATCTATTTTAAAGAGATTTCTTTTCAACCTTAGTCTGCCTATTTTCTGTTTCTTTTGGCACCACCAGAATTCATGCAAGATTGATTGACGATTTATTAATTGAAACCTTTATTGCCCCAAAGGGACTTTGTCTTGCACACAAAGAGCCACATTAAACATTAAATACAAATAACAATAAATAACAATAAACAACTCTAATATTACGTCTTGCTCACTGAATAATCTGTTTTGGTGATGGGGCAATAGACCTACCAGAGTGGCTAACAAGGGAAGTCTGAAAAGCGTTCTAAAAAGGATTCACCTGACTCCAACATCAGCTCTTCTACAGGGCCACACTGAAGGGCCCATCTCAGGGGACTCATCTGTTGCATGTATCTGTGTTAGGCAGCGCTGTGTGCTCACATGCAGGCTTTAACAGCACAGAGGAGTGGTAGAGA
Organism: Sternarchorhynchus goeldii; assembly: GCA_028565775.1. Taxonomy (NCBI): domain Eukaryota; kingdom Metazoa; phylum Chordata; class Actinopteri; order Gymnotiformes; family Apteronotidae; genus Sternarchorhynchus; species Sternarchorhynchus goeldii. The sequence continues at coordinate 6,989,755 of JAOXYF010000014.1, read as the reverse complement.
GAGAGAGAGATAGAATGCAAAGCAGAAAAGAATGAAACACAGAAACCCATTCAGTAGAGGGGTGTGTCTAAGAGACAGTGACGAGTAAAAAGACAGACAAACACAGTATTCTGTGGGCTTGTTTGTGTGTGTTCGCATCTGTGTGTGTCTGTGTGTGTGTCTGTGTGTGTGTGTGAACGATGATGAGGTGTCTCCATGTGTATAGCTCCTGCCTTGCAGTGGACAGGTTGTCATAGCTGCAGTTAAATTGGCTTGATAAATCTCAAGTGAGTATAAAATGAATGACTTCCTTGTGAAACCTTCAACAAACACACATGCACACACACACACACACACACACACACGCACGCATGCACACACACACACACACACTCACACACATACACACATTCCCCATCTACACACAACTATGTGCGCTTGTACAAATGCACACCTACACACACAATATACCACCCCTTGAACCATATTCAACACTCAATCAACCTGAGTGACAGGCTCCTTTCATCAGGCTCTGAGCAGGGCTAAATAACCCATAACTCTCTTTATTAGCACATTATCCATTTTATACATGGTCTCAGGCCATTAGGTTCTTCTGTGTTATGCTAGTGAAACACATAGGCTTTAAAAGCACTGCCTTACATGGAGGGTGGCACTACGACCAGACTTTAACAAAATGGCCGTCACCTGTTATAGCGTGACTGCCTGTCTCTATCATTACCTCTCCCCCCAGGCTTCACACACACACACACACACACACACACACACACACAAACATTAACCATGTGTATTATTCACAGTGTGATATTCTGCCCTGACAGACAGACACGTATGCATACTCATACACACACACACACACACATGCGCACACACACACACACACACACACCTCAACATAGGCGCAAGAACCAAAACCGCCCACAATGTGCCAAAGCTTCCGTCTGCCGTGGCTTTATAAGATGTACGATCTGCCAATACACAGGCGGAATATCTACCTAAAGATAATCAACAATTACATTTGGTCATGAGCCAAGCAGTGTAAATCCCTGACAAGAAAAACAGCAAAGGCATTTAATAAATCATAGAGAAAAGATTAACACAGCGTAATATAGACAGAATACCAAATACTTTAGACCATGGTTGGTTCTTATTACAGTTTTGATGTGCATGTTGATATCTTGACATAGTGCAAGTTGGCAATACAAATATACAAATATGAAATATGACAATCCCAGCATTGTCACATTTTTTAACATGCTTCCTAGTTACAGTTTAGGGTTATATTGAATTTCCCTTTGAGATCAATAAAGTATCTATCTATCTATCTGTCTATCTGTCTATCTATCTATCTATCTATCTATCTATCTATCTATCTGTCTGTTGGATACAAACTGGCACGTCATCATCAAAAAACACATCAACATGGTTCTGATAAGGACCAAGGAATCGTGAGAAGCTGAATTTGTGTTAAATGCATTTTTGACAAATGCATGATGTTTTACACAATCCTAGGAACCTAGGGGGAAGAAACAGTTGCTAGCAAGTGAGTAGGATAATTAGGTTTCAACTATGACTCCTGTCCACTAGTAGGAGTAGTGAGTGTCATGACCACAGCATGACCAGCAAGTTTGAGAAGATGATTTGAGAAGATGATTTGAGAAGATGATTTGAGAAGACGATTTTAGTCAAGCACATGCTACTTTGCAATCAGCAGAAAGCTGACACTTTTAAATAGACCACACAACGAATGCATTTGAGCTTAAAGGCAAAAGTCCCATGTCCTAATGCAAAGGTTTTGAAACACATGAAGCAACTAATTATGAAATCAAGCCCATCCAAAGAAATCCAGATAAAATTCAGATCAATACAACGGTATTGTCCACTGACATGTATTTGAATGGTAGTGAAATGGACTATCATAAATTTTCCAGATCACACTCATACTTTTTAGTGCAATGGGCATATTCATATTTCAGATATATTTGTATTATGTATTAATATTTGCAGTGTTTTTAAACAGTAACTAGCTGAATTCATTTATAGAGCTTCATTTATAAATTAATTAACTAACAACATACCTATTCCACATTTTTTAGCACTAACAAAATGTTCACCTTAAAATCTGTAGACTCTCAGAATTCTTCAAATATACCACTGATTTAAATTAGTCATGTGTTAGCCTTACTTAAAACTGACCAATATTTCTCCAAATGCTTGCAAGTGTAACATCTGTAACAAGGGAAGAAACATTTCTGCTCTGTATACATGAAATTGGGAAACAATTCTTTTTGTTTACCGCGATAAAAAGAGTAGCAATGTTTAAGTGAATGACCTTATACTGTATTTCAAGGCTTCATAAAATCTGACTCACGCAGATTTGGTTGTATTCCGATTGAAACTTGTAACTATAATTAAACTGTAACGGTTTATTCCCTTATCGCGCAGCCTAATTAACAGTTTTAATCTGAGATAGCAGAAAGGGCAACCTTTTACATAGGAATACGTGTCATACGTGTACTGTGTTATTAACTGTAATTAAATGCAAACGCGGAATAAACGGATTTATGCACAAGACGCAACAGCCCTAAGAGCAAACAATACGGTCATGAGCCTACTATCAGACAGCGTGCTTTCACGTCACTATATAAGCCCATTTGTTTTTGCTCACACCTTGTCTCCGTAGTCTTCTCTTTTTGAGGCCGAAGATTCGCACTTTGGAGAAGATGTCGACCAGGTTACCGTTACAAAGACCCTTATTCTTGTTGGGGCTTTTCCTTCGTCGGTGAGTAGCTGGTCGGTGAAGGTGTTGCTCTCGTGCTTGTCTCTTCTGGCGGATCAAACCGCTGGCAATCGCCGCTGCCATGTCTCAAAAACGCCAAAACAACGCAAAACGAACCACGTTCACCTCCGGACACGTAGAGCAGACTACATAAAGCGTTTTCCCACTCGGAGTCCGGCTATCGCCCCATTCATTACCAGAGCTAAAATGACTCTTTATCCATCGGGTTAGCACTGTTCGAGAAAGTCCGAGCACAACATTTCGACAGTAAAATCAGAAAACACGTTTTTATCTCTACAGTGACTCCACATAACCTGTATTTACTGTCATAAATTTTTCGACAAAAGCTCTTTTTGACATATGTTTCTACCCGACTTCTTAAATAAACACTCATGCCTCCACATTGCTTTCAGTTCAAAGCGAATTACATCTGACAGCCTATTCCCTTCCAAAGATCCCGCCAGATATTTTACCTCAGACTGGAAAGCGTTATTTCAAGATTTTTCCAGTACACTCCTTCTTTTTCCCTCTGGATAGTGAAACACCACAGGTGAATACAGCTGGATAATAGTCGCAAGCCATGCACGCGCGTGTAGTCCCGAACAACCGAGTAGTTTGTTTCCACGTTATTATTTCTCTTGAAGGACGCACAACCGTCTCCCGGGTGTGGCACTGTGGCGAATGGTGTTCTGGCTGACAGATTCACCAAGTTCACTGTGTAAATGACAGGGAGTCGCTATGCAAAAGTCAGGGAGAAAACCGAACGAAGTATACATTGAGAAGGCGTGACAAAGGTATGTGTGTGTGTGTCTGTGTGTGTGAAAGGGGGGGGCGAGAGAGAGAGAAAGAGAGAGAGAGGGAGAGAGAGAGAGAGAGAGAGAGAGAGAAAGAGAGAGAGAGAGAAAGAGGTGGGGGACGGGCTATACGAATCTAACTACTTACTTTGCCTCAGGTGACGCTGCGGGATTTTCCGTTTGCGCTACAAAAACTTCATCAGTGGTGGCCGCAGAGAATTGAGGCTCTAACCGTTTAATCCCGCATCGTCCCTCGTATGATAAAGCACCTATAGAAGGAAAACCTAACCCTCGAGCAACGGTGTGGAGAGAATGCCTTCAAGTTCGAGACACTACGAACGATTAAACCCAAATTGCCTATTTGCGTGAATGCCTCCCCGAAGGACAATACAATATATACGCTATGCATTTAGAATTGTGCGGATGTAGCTTTAACATATATACCCATTGCGTTCTTCAACAAGTCTAAGACAATACGCCCGCTTTATGTATGGAGATTACCGAATACGTTTTCAGAATGATTTCGAATGACAGAAATCGGCAAGGAAATCTGTCTGGAGGACACTGTTGAAAAACAGTGAACTTGATAGAACCAACAAAATTGACTGCTATGCAAATTACATGTGCGAATCTATAGGGTTACACACAAAAGTGGAAGTGCTTATACTGGTATTTTGGCTTTGATCAGATTTCACACCATTTATTAAGGGGGAAACTAAACAAATGTAAATCTATTCTGTGGATTACAGAACATCTGCTCAAAAGACGGAATGCCTTCAACGTTCAACATCCCCAGGTTCTATTACATTAAACCTACTTACAGGTCAGAAGGGCAGGACGAAGGTAAAATGACAACTTGCACGCTATAAACAGAATTCAGGACCACGGAAAGCGCAGTGGCTTGATACGCTTTATCTTACGAAACAAGACAGAAGATCAGAAACTGGAGTCGAATAGTTTTAATAGTTGGTGTGGTAATAATTTGTAAGGTATAGAGAGACAAAAACAGCTGCAGGAAAAGTGAGACCCCTACTCATTATACAGTTTCCAAACCCTTTAATGCACCCCAGAACATGATTTGCCGGTTTTAAAGCTTGAGGCGGAATAAAGGTTTGACTTTAAAAAAAACCAAACGTTACGGTATAAAATGGTTTTGGTCAACAACATTTCAGGTCAACTGGAATAACGAAACAAGATGAAACTCACGAGAGCCATCTACCGTTTGGGTTTGCTATGGGAATGTTGCGTATTTACGATAACAACGGTTCTTCTCCTTTATCTTAGACAGGCTGACACAAAATCACCGCAATTCTGCTTTGGCTGGCGCGCCATAATCACAATATACAATCGTCCACGGGCATATGCGCGTGCACGATAAATAAAGGTGAGTACGTCCGTGCGCGCGCACGTGTGCGACTGTTAGAGAGCGAGAGACTTGTATGTCTCGCGTGCAACGAGATATATATTAACCTTTGCATCTTTCTTTTTTCTTGTAACATTTCATGTATAATCACTGCTCACATACACATTAGGACAAGTAACGTACAATTCTTCGTATGCCTGCTCTGCAACCGTTCCCAGACAAGCAGAAACCTTCCGACAATGCAATGCAATGAGTTGTGGCCAAACACAAAATACGTTTAATTATTCATTAACGTCATCAGTCCCACAGCTATACCATAAGGTCTCCCCTCGGACTCGAGGTTTCCGTGTGAAGATGAGCAGTAGCGCAATTACTTACACAGAGCGCTTTGAAGTGTCAGTGTTGGAGATGTGAAGCGAACCAGAAAATGTCTGGCGCTGTCTTTCAAAAGGGATTAGTTTTTGCAGTCAGAGCGCTCGGTTTAGCACCATGGACAGCTCTCACTAGTCCGCATCTGTCTACTTGAGGAACCTCCATGGATGTCTGGCTAATTAAGAGACATCAGAAAGTCGAAATGTGGTATGAACTTAATCAACAAACAAACACATTCAAGCAATTCATTAGTATTATTTTAACATATATTTTATTCTGGTTGTTTCCCAAACCCAGACTGAGATAAAATCTGAATTAAAACGAATTTCCAGTGACTGGATTTAATTTATGTCCAGGAAATCGGTCCATGTTCTTAAACTGTAGTCTGAATTACTGTCAGTGATCTTTGCAGACATGTTATTTTGTGCAGTTTAAGGATTTAAACATCTGTAAACAACTATTTTTTTTTATTAAAAATGCTTCATAAGCAATGTATTAGTTCCTTAAAATATTTCCAAAAAAGAATGTATTATAGAATTGCCAGTGAAAGGCCTGTATGCTGGACTAAGTCCCCAGGTGTTATTATCCCAAAGAACCACAAGAGGGAAACATGGAGCACAAAATGAAGAAAAACACTAGTTTGTTGTTGTCACTACTTTGCAGTATGAACCAAGTACCTAGAAAACATTATAGTCTACCTGAACATACACACTGTGCCATAACAGAGGGTTTTGGGTGATTAGAATACATAAGAATGATTCAAGAGGCTACATTTAATGACATTTGAACTTTCATGCTAAAACAATCACATTCAAAGCTACACTGGAATATTATGCAGCATTTGGTCCTTGTTCACATGTCTGTTTCCTCAAAATTCAACAATAAATCTACTTCCACACTGCAGAACAGAAAAACTCCCACTTCTTAGAATTAAAGTTAATTGTTATAAAGTTTTTTTTTAATAACTTGTGCCACAAGCTCAGAGTTACTTGCTAGTAATAAGTGAAGTTTCTGAACATTACATTTAGGGCATTTTGGCTGACGCTTTTAACCAAAGCGACTGAACACATCTTAAGCAGTTGAGGGTTAAGAACTTTGCTCAGGAGCCCAAAAGAGGCAACTTGGCAGAGGTGGGGCTTGATCCAGCAACCTTCTGATTACTAGTCAAGATGCCTTAACCAGTGAGCTACCACCATAGCAGCACAGAGTTTGCATTCTATAGATCCACCTCATAATCATATACCCTTGAAAGGAAAGACACATCAAAACATGCTATAATTCTTAGATGTGATAGGTGTTGCCCTCATATGAAGTACAACTGGTTCTGTTTGTACAGTATAGAATGCCAAAACACAACATACACCCTTTATTAATTTGCAGTCTGCTTTGATGAATATTGGTAGGGTCTATTATGTGAATACACACATAATAATATACAGCATACATACAAGAACAGTAAAGAATTCTTGTCTAAAATATGACCTCAGTTGGCCTCCTTAGTCTGCTGGATTGCTGTTCATTGGCTTAGAAAAGGCATCAAGTCTGCACTGTGATAATCAGGAATTGCTTGAACAGTAACACAGACTAGGACTAGGTCTAACTTTAGGGTTGACATTATATCCATGTTTAGTTCACGGGCTGAAGTTCCAGCACTTTCTGTCTGGGAGGACATAAAGCAGATAAATGATGCAGGTGAAGTCCTCCCTGTTTGTGTGCCATGCAGGTCCTAGAGTACAATAAACAGGCACCAGAACAGAGGCTCAGCAAAATCACAAACTGCAGTTAAGCTCCTGTAAACAGCATGACAGCTTGTCCACTGTGTGGAGCTGTGGATCAGGATGATACATTGTCATCCCAAGTGGAGAGAATGTCACGACAGCCATTAATCGAACACACACGTTTGAACATTACCTATTGTCTCTCTCTCTCACACACACACACACACACACACACACACACACGGCACCAGCACATGAACGGTAATGCTGTACTCAAGCCCCACGTGCAGGAATCTACTAGCGAGAGACATGTCGCGCGGTGCATCACTTCCGCGTGTGACAGGCACGGCAGGGTCTGGCAGAAGGCCGGGCGTGGCAAACACAGGCCCCGTGAGACGTCCCGCATCGCACGGGCGGCCGGATCCGAGCGGACCGCTGAGGCGCCACGTCACAGAGGCAAGCAGTTAATTAGGTCACACAGCGGGAGGGCGAGTGGAGAGGTCGCGGGGGGTGGGGTGGTTGGGGGTGTACAGGGAGAGGGCAAGCATTCAGCGGAGGGTGATGAGAAAGGCACGCCGCTGAGCACCCGGGTCAGGACGGAGCGGAGAAGAACATGTGTGGATCTGAATGAGGGGCACAGGTGACTGGGGTTCTTTGGTGCCAGCGTGCTGCTGAAAGGGAGGAGTGCGCCCCCTAGAGGAGGTAGGATGTAGGATGTTTCCCAAACACCTAAACACTAAAGAGCCAAACAAAAAAACAAAAACAACAAAACAATAACAATAAAGCTCTCTTCTAACTGTTACCCCACCACCGCTAAACCTTGTATTCTGTTGAAAGGATTTGCCTCCCTTCCGAGGCACCGCTTTCCCATTCTCTGGTCAGGTTTTCCCTGTTCCGCTCACGCAAAGGCCGCGGGGATCGCCGCCCAAGCGCAGGAAGGGAAGGGGGGGGGAGAGGGGGGCGCCCAACCATCCGCATGCTGATTTGCTGAGTCACAGGCTCCTCTCTACTGGCCCCTCCCTCCACGGCTTAATTGACAGAGGAGAGTCCCTCTGCAGTGGTAATCCCTCCCCCCAGCACCACCACCACACACACTAGACCTGTTGCCAAGCAACACAGCTAGAGTGGAGCTCCCAAGTCCCATAAAGGGAACTTTGAGAGGCAAACACCTGCAGAATGTGGACTGACGTGGCAATGATCAAATGGATGGAGCCTGAAAACGTCACTTGAGGATATGCCTGCATCTGCTGCATACATGCAGTCAATCATCAAACCACATGAGCTGTAAACTACTTCAAATTATGTGTATGTTCTGATGCTTTTGCTGTTGTTAGATTGATAGACAAAGAGACACCCTCGTATTTACAACAGCCGTGCAGAAATGTTGCAAAGCTTTGGAAAGCCTTGGAAAAGCGCTAATTAATAAGCGGAGATCATTCAGTTTTGAAATCTGACATATTTTGCTTTTCCTGACTTTGCCTCTCTCAAGAAGCAAGAAAATGGCACTATAACAACCTTTTGTTGATATGCTGACTGATTACAGAACACAATCACTGATAATCCACATTGTGTCACTGTACTGCAGAGGATTGTGTGCTGTCATGGTATGATCAGTCCAGCCCTGCATTTATATACAGTGAGGCCTCTCTGTGTCTGCCCCCACTCTCCCTCTCTCTCTCTTCCTCTCTCTCTGTATGCCCCTCTCTCTTCCTCTCTCTCTGTATACCCCTCTCTCTTCCACTCCTCTTGCTGCCTCTCTGTTCCTCTTTGTCTGCTATCTGCCTCCTCTCTCTGCCTCTTTGTTCCTCTCTGTCTACCACCTCTCTCTGCCTCTCTGTCTGCCTCCTCTCTGTGCCTCTCTGTTCCTCTCTGTCTACCGCCTCTCTCTGCCTCTCTGTTCCTCTCTGTCTACCGCCTCTCTCTGCCTCTCTGTTCCTCTCTGTATGCCTCCTCACTCCCTCTGTCTCTGTTTCTGTCTCTGTATCTCATTCTTTCTGCAGTTTCATTCACAGGGAGAATAATAAGGTACTACATGCAGAGTGAGGACAGATGAAAACATTGCCTTCATAAACTGCACTACACAAGTGCTGTGTGTTTTTCAGGTCATGATAAGGTAATCATCTATGTGTCCACTGTAGACAAATGAGCTGTATTTCAAGTACCATTACTGCTAATCTCATTCACACACAGGTGCAACACACACCACATGCACAAGCTTCATGCTAATTCCAGAAATAGCAGGTGCAACGTTTTTAGACGCTGCATAATGTGCAGATGTGTAACTTCTTTTTTTTGCTACAGTTTTGCTACAGTTTCCTCCTCTCTACATCATTAAACTTATAAACTTTATTAAACCCATTAGCAAAGGCCTCTTTTGTACAGACATAATACATGCATCCTTAGTAAATCAGTCAGTGTTGAAGTTCCTCCATAATGTATGGTACTGCAGTTCAGTTGTTACAAATGAACCACTGCTATATTTGTAAGTAAGACAGAGGTGGTAGGGGTAGGGGGTGCCTTTGAGCTCTTTGATCAAATAAAATGGATTGATGCTGTTTTTTTATGTGCTTGATGGAAAACACCACATGCCTCTTGTGATGAGGCACGACGTGGGGTTGAGAGAGGCCAGATCTGTCAGCTATCGGAGGAGTCCTCTCTAATACACTGAGACCACAGCATGAAAGAGAGCACAACGTATTGTTCTTATTTGATAATACATAGGACATAATAATTTTGACCTGTTCACACTAACAAAATGCTCAGTACCCAAGAAACACTTTGGTTCCCCTGTTCTCCAGGGTTACTGGGGTCAAATTCACAGGAACCAGGCCTGAGTCAATAATTGTAAGCCTTGGCTCCTGGTGCTGATCCCTTGGTGGTGTTTTAGATAATTGTCTGGAGTCTGAATTTGGATTCCATCCATACCATTTCTCCTCTCTATCCAGAGCCACCCCAAACCTGTGCAGGCTGCTCTGCTGCAGGATGCCTAGACCCTGTAAGCATCCACATAGCTGATAGGCTCTCTCTCTCTCTCTCTCTCTCTCTCTCTATATATATATATATATATATATATATATAAACAGTATGTTCTCCCACAA
>JAOXYF010000014.1:6944576-6979624 GCA_028565775.1 Sternarchorhynchus goeldii | reverse complement strand
AGCACTGCAAGAAAACCAGGTTACGACATCCAGAACCTGAATTGTTCCTGCTGCGCTGCCTCCCAGGGTGCGTCACAGGCCTTGAAGATGATCCACAAGGATGAACAGGATAATGAACAGGGTCCAGTATCCATCACACTAGCAGACATCCAAAAGCGAGTCTCAAGTATAAAGAGCTGGACAGTGATGCCTTGATATGGCCTGTTCTGGTGAATACTGGCAGGAGAAACTAACTGCACTCCATAAGCACAAGCAACCCAGCCGCTAATGGATCCTGAATGGTTAACTGAAGGTTCTACAGTCCCGATCCTGATGGAGCCCCAGAAAAGGGCAGTTCCATCCAACTACCAGCCAATAACCTGCCTCTGCACATCCTGGAGTCAGGCATCGTTATAGCTAAGATGAGTAGACACAAGGCTCAGTACATGAGTAGGACACGTTGGTAAGCACCCCAGAGGAGCCAAGCACCAGCTCCTACTAGACAAAGCAGTCACTTGAGACTGTAAAACCAGATAGACCAACTTGTGCATTGCCTGGATTGACTGCAAGAAAGCTTATGATTCAGTGCCCCCACACAGGGATCCTGGAATGCTTGAAGCTGTATAATATCAACAGGATTCTAAGACAATTTATCCCTAAAAGTGGCTATGGCTAACAGCTATGGAATGGAGCAACTATTATCCTCCTCCTCTACATGGATGACATCAAGCTGTATGTCAGAAGTGAAAGAGACATAGACTCATTAATCCACCTCACCAGGATGTACGTTTGAATGTCATTTGAGCTGCATGGTCACAAGGTGAGAGAAGGTAGCTGGAACTGAGGCAGTCATACTACCGGAAGGTAACAGAACAGATGCTGAGGGTAACTACAAGTACCTTGGAATCCAACAGGCAAATGGAAATCACAAAGAAGCACAAGTAAATCAGCTACAGACAAATATAAGGAGTGAAGCCAAACCCTGAATGATCAGCTGAATGGAAAGAACAAGATCTGGGCTATCAACAACTGCACACTAGTGGTCATAAGGCTGGCACAATAAACTGGCCAAAGGAGGAGATATGCACAGTGGGCTTCATCCCAAATCCACTCTGACACTGTACACTAAGCAGAAAGACACTCTAATGAGCATCAGAGCCATTATCCAGGATAAAACTTCCAAGATCCAGGAGTACATGAAGCCCTAAGTGATGAAGTGCTTAGTGAGTACCTCGTAAAGCAGAAACCCAAGAAGGATGGGAATATGGAGGTGCAGAAGCAATCATGGGACAATAAAACCCCCTGAATAGTATGCATCACCGTCAAACAGTGGATGTGGCTGATATGGAAAAATCTTACAGATGGCTAGGAAAGACTGGATTGAAAGACAGTATGGAGGCACTAATCACGGCAGCACAAGAACAAGCCCTAAATACAAGATCAGTAGAGGCTGGGATCTACAACATCAGCCAGGACCCCACATGCAGGCTGTGGAAAGATGCATCTGATATAATCCACCACATAACAGTGGGATGCAAGATGCTAGCAGGCAGAGTATACATGGAGCACCATAACCAAGTGGAAGGCAGAGTATACAGGAACATCTGTGCCAACTACAGGCTTGAAGTTCCAAGGTTTAAGGGTGACACTCCCTCGAATGTGATGGAGAATAACCAAGCTAACAGTCCAGATGCAAACTAACAACATGATCATGGCTAACCAACCAGACATAGCAGGGGTGGACAAACGCAGAAGAGCACTGTCGTGATAGATGTTACGATCCGAAGTGATAGCAACATTATAAACAAGAAACATGAGAAGCTTGCAAAATACCATGGGCTGAAGGAAGAGCTAGAAAAGATGTGGAGGGTAAAGGCAACAGTAGTTTCTATAGTAGTAGGATCGCTATATATATGTCACAGTTGCAGGTTACCAACTATAAGCAGAGATATGGTAGTCGAGTCAACAACCAGTTTGAGCATTCTTTCTGCATTAATTAAACTGTGGGCTGATTCTTCTCTACAGGCATTAAAGATTTGATTCAGGAATCAGGCCTATTTTTGGCAGAGTCTAATAGCAGAGGCCTTTTGGTAAGCAAGATGATCATGTATCCCAAGCAATATATAGTAGGAGTAATGAACACATCAGTTAAACTTAAAGCATATAAACTCTAGCTCTCAACACCTTCAGAGTCTCCCCCCAGTGCATGCCCAAACAAGTTGACTCTGTTACTTCTCTTTGCCTTTGAGAAGAAGCACTGAATAAATAATGATTCCTGACCCCAAGGGTGCACTGATGTGATCTCCTGGCTGGATTTCACAGAACAATCCACTGACCTAAACTTGGACAAAACAAGAATTTCTAGATATATATCAAGAATTTCTAGAGATATATCAAGAATTTCTAGAGATATACTCTGCTGCTTTGGTCTGACACTGCTGCCATGGTGAACCTGCTCCTCTATGCATTATTTAGTCATATTAGTCATGATGAGTCTTCTGATGAAGTATCTGGGACAGTTCCAACTGATGACAACAATAACACAGTGCTATTAGGGGCAGAGAGTCGTAGATGATCTTGTTATGTCATCAGCAACATCATCAAAGCTGAAGAGTATAGCTGCATTACAAGAGCAATGACTTCCCTTGTTGAGAATCTATAATGTCTGATCTTCTCTCAACCAAGCCAGCCATGTCTGAATGATGATCTGTCTGCTTGAAGAGAACTTTGCTCAGTGTACAGACGTAACAGCTTTTAGAAGTACAAGAAATGCTTGAACATCAAGGATACCAGACTAAAATGACAGGGCAAAGCTATGAGTAGACATTTGATCTTGAGGAAAAACAAAAAATGTCATTTTACCCAACACACTTTGAACAAATAAAACTCACCGCCTGCTTGAGATATATAATACAGAATCCCACCCAAGTGCTTGAAACCATGAAAGGAAATATCACCTCTTCATCAAGTTCATCACACTCTTGTTCATCTACCCTCAGTTACTCAGAGTATTAGTCTGAAAGGTGTTAAGAGAAAAGGTGCTTGTTCCCCTTATCAGGACAGGATTCTATGGCACTGTTCGTTTTGTGATGTGGGCTGCGCCACTCCACATGAGAGGCAGAGAGAGAGAGAAAGAGAGAGAGAGAGAGGGAGAGAGAAAGAGAGAGAAAGGGAGAGAATGAGTGAAAGTCACCTGTGAATAATTCAGATGTGATATGATGAAATATAGAGAAGAGACCGGAAACCCTATAGAAAAACAACCAAAACAAAACACTCCTAATGTGCTTGATGCTCCTGCTGGACTGGGGAACGTAGTGAGCCTCAGTAGGTCACACCCTGTGTCATCACACCACGTCATCGCGTGTCACAAAGTCATGCAGACGCATGAAGAAGAACAGGAAGGGAGTTTCCAGATGAGAAGATGTAAAGAATAAGTAAACAATCCAAGCTCATAATCATATGTAAAATACGTTCTTTACAACAGTGTTTTGCCTGAAGAATAAATAAGAAAATAATTATTCAAAATAAATAATTATTCATAATTTGGGTAAGAATTTTAATTTTGAGTTTGAAAATGTGGTGCTTCGCTTTCTTTAATTTTATCACTCTTCACAAGTGTTAATGACCAATCTGTTAAAAAATAGGAATTTCAAAGACTGTTTCACAACTGAGAACCACATGAATGTAGGTCTCTGTAAATACTTTTCACATTTTACCTTAAAGCAGGATCTAATACCACAACAGATCCATATACTTGTGATCAGATTATGCACCACGCATATCAGCACGACCTGTTATTACACACCACTGACCCACACATGCACCCAGGCTCCAGAGTCCAATAAATCTCTGCCTGTCCAGTTACATAAGGTACAACCTCCGTATTTCTCCCCAGCAATGAATGCATGAAGGGAGAACAGAAATGGGGGGAATAGAGAAAGAGAGAGAGAGAGAGAGAGAGAGAGAGAGAGAGAGAGAGAGTGGGTGGGGCAGAAACAGGTAGGAAGTTTAATTCATAACAAATTCACCAGGATTAAGAGCATACAAGGAGGAGAGGACACGGGCTGTGCTGGAGGGAGGGACGGGTTCCTTGTCTGGCTTCCTTATCCTGTGTCTGCTTTTAGTGAGTGAAAAGTAATGTTTAAAGCCGTGTGCTACAGAACTCGAGCCATGTCAGTCTGAAATAAGACGCCTGTAAGGAACTCTACTGAAGCACTCTACTGCACAACGGGGTTCAGATATGACTCACATTGTCTGTATGGAGGGGATGAATTACTGGCAATACACAGCAATATATACAGTTTTACCTTGCAAAACGCGTTGGGTTCATTTGAACAGTACTCACACGTGACCAACTGGGCATAAATGTAGCTATTACTGAAACACTGGGGACTTTCCTGCAAAAAAGGAAAACATTTTGACACAATGTGAAAAGATGATCTCCTTACAGCCTTACCATCACCGCCACCACCACTATTTTCAGATTATATGAGCACATGGTGTTCAACAACTGACAAAAACCCTGACTATTTTTCTCCTATATCGACCATGGAAATAAGTCTTTCTGTTTGTCTACTGGGCCTCTGAGTGCGCCACAAGAGGGCCGTGGGTATTTAAAACAAAACAACATTTCATGCCACATGAACTTGCATATAAACATTTTTTCTTTTTTTGGCGTCAATATGTGGAACCAAAAGGTATCCAACAAACATCCGTGTGCAGTGAGCAGGACATGTTTACAGATGTGGCCCCCAGCCTGGACCTGAGCTTGTAGCTTTAATATCTCCACATTTTCCAAATCTGAACAATCATCATCTGTTTGCAAAGCCAAATATCGAAGTGTCAAGTTTTTGGGAGATGAAAAGGTCCATTTCATATACAAGAAGAGGAGAAAGGATTGGAAGAATCCACCCTAAACCCTGAGGATAACTTAGTTGTCCGTATCAAATGGCAGTTTGTTTGGAGTGTGACCAAGGTCGATTCCAAGCTTTGTCAATTAGATACAGTTGGAGAAAATGGGAATTAATTCTACTGTGCAATACAGGTGATGTATTCTAAACTCAATGACAGTACAATCTGCCTCAGAGATGGAGAAGACATGATGTCAGCTACTGTTATTTTGTCAGGGAAGATTGAGTTTAGCCCTTAGCTGTTCACAGTTCATCAAGCTCATCTGCAATTTGTAAGTAAAGAAGAACTTGGTCCCCAGGCTTCTAGTAGTCTCCAGAATTACATTAAAAATAGCCCACTGCTCTAATGTGAAGAGAGAATGAGAAATGTCCAAGGCATTTCTAATCAGAATGTTACTGTAAAAGTTTCTATGCATATATAATAGAGTTTTTAGGGGTTTCTTGAGGTTCTGTATACAACTATGTGGGCATGAATGACATTGAACCATTGAACCATTCCAGAGGAACCGATCCAAAATAGCAAGTAAAATATAACAGTTCTAAAACAGTTCCCCAAATAATGGACTGTTTCTATGTTGCATCAAGTAAGTTGTAATATCCCCTCCCCTTTATCCTTGCATCCTTGAATAAAGCATGTGCACATGCAGGTCGAATCCTGTATGTACACATGTCAGGTAGAATCTTTGCTATCCTTATTCAGCCTCTCATTACTGAGCCCATCTCTTTCTCATTCTGTCTCTCTTTATCTCTCTCTCTCTTACACACTCAGTGGGAGTCATCAGATCATTATCTAGCACTTCACTGGCTGAATCAGATAGGTGGCTTTCTAGCATCCAAACAGGACAACTCGGTCTTTCGGGGTCAAACTAAAGAGGCTCAAAATGGTTGTACTACACTATAACAAGTGAAATACATCATCAAATCTTACTTGTTAACACTTGTCATTTCTCCTTTGCAATGAATCATGTAACCTCTCAGTGTGGTACAAAGTACAACGGTTTACTATTAATCCTGTTCCTAAATACAGCCCCCCCCAACGACGGTATCTCTATTCAGTCCCATTTCACAACTGTGTAAATCATTGTGGCCACTGGAATGTTTCTGGCTCCACACCCTTCATCTTCTGTCTATCTCTGAGGAACAGGGAACCATCAATAGCTCCCTGTCAGCTGTTCTTCTGATGATACTTTGTGATGTGCTGCCATTCATACAAGGTTTCAGAAACAATAAACGGCGAGAAATGGGTGTCAAAAGTTGCTGTTGACATTCGGCGAGACCGTCAGAGAGAGACAGGCAGGGACTCCCAGACGTCTGAGTTTTAATTAGTCCTTGAAAGGCCACCCTGGCGGACCTGGCTTTACCTGAGGCTCGCAGGAAGGAGGTGTAAATTTCAGACCCATTGGGTGTATAGTCCTAGGAGAATGAGGACAGGGTGTGTGAAGGGAGATTGATAGTGAGAGAGGATATGTAACATTTGTGTTTACCTCTTTGAGATCCTTAGCTTAACCCGAACTGGGAAAAAAAAAACCCAAACAGAACACGTGCAATATTTAAACTTGTGAGAAATAAGCCAAAAAGTAGATTCCACAAATGACTTAAGAAAAAAAAAGCCCTACAAAAGTGCTACAAATACACAAGTCTTTGTTCAGATGTGATCTGCAGTGGTGAAACTTGTAGTCACTTCACTTCAGCCTCACTTGCCATAATGATAATGAAATCACTTTCCTGTTCTCTCTCTCTCCTTCTCTCTCTCTCTCTCTCTCCTTCTATCTCTCTCTCTTTCCCTTTGTCTGCCTCTAACACAGTTTTCTGTGGCTGGTTGCCAGAGATGCAGCCCGACTGTCAATGCTTATTCTATTACAGATCTGCTGAGGCAGGACGCTGGCAGGATGCTGGCAGGACGCCGGCAGGACACTGGCAGGATGCTGGCAGCCCGTGGCAAACAAATATTGATCTGCACAAGTGAACACCGTCCAGAACCCTTCCCACTCACGCCCAACACTGCGGTTCCGCCGAGACGCGGCTGCAAGTACAAATATCAGCAGCTCATACATTTGATTTTGAACATACTCGGCCAATTACAGATAAAAGAAGTGACTAGTTGCTGGTTATGGGGTTTTTTTCATGTGCATGTGATTTTTTTCAATGTTCAGTGCATGGGTGTCGAATAGGATCAGGTTTTACTGAGCACTTCGTTTTGAGGGCAGTGGGATCAGCCCTTGGTAGGGAGGTGGCTAGCTGTCAGAGGGCAAAGAGAATCAACACATGGATAGACGGATAGATAGATGGTATTATGGGAGGATGGATGGATGGATGGATGGAAACAATCCTGGACATTGGTTCTGTCCAAAATGTGCTTCTGTCCAAGACATATTTTGTACAAAGCTGTTACTCTGAGGAAGATTCACTATCAATTACAGAACACATCTGTTAGCTCGAGACAACAGAATAACAAACTCAATTCACTGAACATCAGTAATTTCATAAATGATACTATACAACTAAACAGAATGTCATTCATCAGTCAAGGGGTCAGAGTTTATCATTTTGAAGACTAGAATTGATTTTGGCTTACTCTGTCTCTTGTCACAAAGCTGAGAACCACGATATTATTAGATGATGCCTCCAAGGAACCTTTCATTCGACATGTAAAAGTGGCCTCTGACTAGTACATACATAGTTGTTTGTGATAATCTATCTAGCATATAAAACAGTAGTGTTCAGACAAACTTTGTTTGAGCATCGATATATCCTGAAGGTCCCTCTTGAATAAACTATCACTTTTTCCAGACCGGTCTGACTGATTGACTCTTTCTTTGGAAGGAGAGTTTTTACCCTGTAAAAAAAATCTACCAGAAATCCAACAACTTCAGAGAACAGTAGCAGCTTCTCTGGTTCGTCCATGGGGAACAAGAAAGACAGGCTCTATTACTGTCACTACAATTTATCAGCATAGGGTGAGTGGACCAAGTGGACTTAAGCTCAAACGAACAGTGGCTACCTGAGGGACGTGCTCCATTTTTAGTGCCAGTGACCTTCACTGGTGTGCGCTGGACGTCCTCAAGACACGTTACACTAACTGTAAATAGGCATATAGTATCCTGTGTGGTCCACGAGCAATTCCACCCTGTGCTGTATATGGCCTTCGAAGTGTGTACTTGACACACTTACTTCTTCGCCATGAGCCACTCGACTCTGAGAGCCAGTGTCACATTGGCCTGATCTAGTATGCACTCTCCATAGTGCACACTTGACATACTTAGCTCTGCAGCACAACTCAGCTCAGAGGAACAGTTTGGAAAGATTTGATGTACTTTTAAATCATGGCAGCTCTTCCAAAACCTTCTGGGGGAGAGGTATCAACAATCCAAAATTGAGAGCTGTTGTGATTTTTGCTTCCATGTACTTAAACCATATACTTTAAAATGCGGTAAAATCTGTGTTGTGTGGTGATATAAGGTATCGTTCAGCACAGCGATACAAATGGAGACCAAGGTGAATCCAGTACAGCACTGTTCCCAAGATTTAATAGTATCAGACATTCTGATTATGTGAACGAGGAAAAATGGCACAGAATAAAAGCGAATGAAGGGTGCTGTCATAATAAGATTATACCTAGATTAACACGAAACAGACTGAGCCTGACAAAACCTGGGGGTGTTGGAGGAAGGAACAAATGTGAACTCTCACACACACATATGGTGTTGCCACTTCTCAAACAACTATATGCAGCTTTGTCAAAAGAGTAAACAAAACCCCAAATCAGCATTTCTTTGCTAGCATTCTTAAGACACACTGATTTTAAAGAGTGTGCTGCTTCAAATTCCCATCTGATTTCGACTGAATAGGATTATTATTAAGAGTGGATTACGTACATGTGTCCTTCCAGGAAAATGGGACTAAAGCTAGAGAAGATGACAACCATAAATAAACCATAAATAAATGTTTTGCTTTTTTGTTGCTTGGTTACCTTGTAGTTATTATTCTGTATTACGATTTTAATGTGGCACTTTCATGGAAGATATTAATGACCAGGTAGCAGGGCTCTCGGTGTCAACTGTCAAATTCTTCACTCAGCTTCTTGCTATATTCATTTAAAGACGAAGGCTAAGAAACCTTTTGTTCCGACACACACCGTTCACCTCGAACTCTGAGGTGTTCTCAACCTGCCTGCGAGAGGGAATGAGTGAGGTAATTAGTCAGCTAGTCAAGCAGTGTTTGTTCCCAGAAGGGCTGTGCACAGTAGGCTGAAGTCATTGTTCTTATCACCTAAAAGAGACTAAGAAAGTCACAAATCCAGCACCTCTTTGACAAGGGGAGAAGATGCATGTGGTTCTGCTCGCCTCATCACAGCAGGAGGTCAAGGATTTATCTGTGCTAGTCAGTTTCCCTTTTACATTGACTTAGAGTCAGTTTTGAAGCTTTTCTTATGATGGGGTAAAAGGGGCTGGTCCTGGATCAGTGGAAAAAGGAGGGCAACTTGTTCTCAAGAGGATTTTATCCCATAAGTCTCCATTCATGGTGATGTTGTAACATCATGTGGTCCCTGATTCATAGACTCTCACATCCACATACAGGGCTGTAGGGCAAAATACAAACATTCCCACATACACACACACTCTTAAAACTGTGGGCCTTGTAGGCGAGGAGACTGGAGTCCAATGCCCTGCTTATCACTCGTCACAGGAAAGGAATCAGACTTCTGGTGTTAGTAGAGGTGAGAGAGAGTGTGTGGGGAGGGAGAAAGAGACAAGAGAGAAAGGAGAGGGGGTAGAGAGAGACAAGAGAAGGAGTGCTGATGAAGCACTGAGATAGAGTCTCAAGTTGGGTTGGTATTCTGTGCGATATTCACTGCTATTCTCTCTTGTGCATGATTATTAACAAAAAACTTTTGAGTCCCTCACTTCTGGCATCTAGTACTTGTAGTAGTAGAAATAGCCGCTTATAAAACATTGACGATTCAAGACATTTGAACAGCATTGCACTCGCACAGTAATATTACAAGGGCAAATAATGGAAGAATATTAAATGATTCACTGGAATCGTCTGCCATGATTTGAATGACTCAGACTTTTCTTTCTAGTCAATAAACGCTTGAGATTTTTTTAATAAAACAAAAACCCATCACAATAAGAGCAAGTATTTGTTTGATTGATACTGCTTTTGGAGGTTTTCTTGTAATTGATTGTGTTCACATGCAGATCAAAGTCCATGGAAAAGACTAAACACCAGCATGTCTTAGTGTACTTGTAAAAAGTCACCATTTACATGCACAGGATAAAGGTTGCACCATATCACCTAATGCATGCTTACACCACCACTGCAGCCCATGAGGGAACAATGGAATCGTTATATTCACAGCTCTTATACTAACTGTGTTTAATGACCCATCCCCAAGCATAAAAGAAAAGAAAACAAAACACAACAAAAGATCAAAGGTTAGAACTCATCATTTACAACACTCCAGACAATCCTGGCTCCTCCTTCCCAAGAGCCTTGCGCATCCATTTTTCTGTCCCTCAAACTCCCCCTGGGAATGTCCATAGCAGTCAGTTTCCTTTGGTGAGCTTTCCTGCTCTCCACACCCTTTAAAGTAGCTGCCCTTCGCTGCTTTTGTCAAGACTATAAATACACCTTTCGGTCATATAGTTGTGGTATAAGGAGGAGAAGTGGTGATAGCTTAGAATCATTTGGCAAGTCAAGAACCAAGAGGTGTTTCTCTAATGATAAATGATACCATTTTGTTGCATAAATAATTTATTCCCAGACATAAATCTGCAATCTTGGGTGACTTAAGAGGTTGCATTCATATGGTAGAGGACTAAACTATAAATGCAGGTTCATCTATACGTCCCTGTACAATCTAGCAACAGGTCCAAATGCTGCAAATTACAGTTATTTTGGACAAAAATCCAAAAGAAATCAGAATTAAACAACTCGGTCAAACCTTTATTTGTCCAAACAGCTCATAAAACATCTAGGAGACAAATATGAGAAAGACTGTCATTAAACAGACTTTGGGGTTTTGCAACAACTAAAGTTCTTGACTTTGATGTCCATCTTAAACCCTAATCAGCAGCTGAGCCTCTGGTTTAACTCCCAGCAGTCTCTGCTCTGTGAAGCTCTAATCTGAGAGGCCCATCACATCTGTCAGCAAGACCTGGACAATGAAGGGCTCTGTGAAGGCACCAGTCACTCACTCTATGGTGGACAGACCTAAACTAAGACCTTTCAACACTCTCTCAGTCCAATCTGGTGCCTGAATGAATGAAGAGCTCCAGACCGTGTGTAACAGAAGGAGTCAGGTTAGGCGAGAGGCGATGCTTTATGTATGCATATGTTCTAAGATCACACTGCACAGCGTTTCAATGTAGCAGTACCTGCTTTTGCAGGAAGAAGAATTCTTCATTTCTAATTAGAAACATAAAAGTATACAAAAGATTTACTGAAAGAATTAAAAAAGAACTACTTGAGCCTAAAGTGGCCTGCCAGTGGGTTCAGAGTGACATCAATAACACTGGTTAAGATTTTGTCCTATACAAAAAATATATTTTTTTATTTTTTTATGTATTTTTGCATTCTCAAACTAACAATGGTTTCAACATTTTCTATCACTCATGTATTTTTTCAGCATATTCCCACATCATTGTGTATTTCCTATGGAAATATGTTATCACAGAAAATGGACCCTCCTCTATATTGGCAGATTACAGCTGGATACTGAAGACAAATGTTCCTGCCAAATATAAGTAAAAATCATACACATGCACATTTTACAAGTATATACGTTTCAAGTGTAATAACAACATTACTTATAAATAAGTTATATACACATTATAAAATTCAATAGCTCTGACACATATTCTAAATATAAAAAACCCAATTATATTACATATTCAAAAAACAATTCAAATTCATCTTTAAAAAGTACTAAAAAACCTACAATTTTACTTGTAATTAGTCTAATTAACCGTAGTTACTATGATTAACTACTTTACACATAAATCACATCTAAAATGGATCGTTATACTTCTTTAGCCATGGCATAAACACTTCCATTCCAGAATGCCTCACTCATGTACCAGCTGGCCACAACTAGTCCTCAACACTAACTACAGTAGCGAAGGTGAGAGATCACAGCTTGAGCACAATACAACAGGCCACAGGCGAGTTTTCCTGTGTTGGCTAAGTGTTGCAGTCAATATCATTCTTACAGATACATGAAAATTAAATTGAGATTAATTTGAGAAAAGAAATGACAAGAGTGTCAGGAGAGGTCCAGGTCTCTTTGGTTAACCATGTGGTATGTGACTGAGGGGGGATGGGTAAAAAACCCACCCAATGGGTTTAATGGGTAAAAAACCCACCCAAGTATCATTTGGATATTTAGAAGTGTGAACGGTTAAAACAGTCCATTTCTACTTTCTGTTATTGTACTTTCTATATACTGCAGTACTATATCAGTTAGGAAGCCGGACAGTTTTCCACTAGTCTCAGCTTTGCAGTGTCTAATTTGTTCCTTGTATTGTTTTCATTTGTACTATATGTAGGTTACAACCATGCAAAGTGCTGACTGAAATGCACTGTTCTAGAAAAAGAATGAAGCATATTTGTGACTGACTAACCTAAATACCCAGGTGCAGCTGTACAATTTGTGTGAGTGTGTGTGTTTGTGTGTGTAAATAGATATACATTAACTGTAACAATCTTTTACAGTAGGCTTCTGTGTATACAGCTTTACACAATTGTTTACAAACTACAACTGAAGCTCATGTACAAAATCCCTAAAACTTCAACTGCAAAAATGAGAACATTTCATTCTCCAATCCCAGATAAATGTAAATACAGTTCACTTCATTCGGCACGGAATTTAAATAAATCTTGTGTTCACTAGAGAAGTATTGTTGTTCAATTCTAAGAGTATACCTGCAGTATACTGGCTAGTTTAAATAGGACATAGCTTGACTGTCATAAGCCATAGATGACAGTCATAAGCCTCATAGATGTCATAAGCCTCTACTGAGCCATAAGTGAGCTCTACTGAGCCATGAGCCATAAGTGAGCTCTACTGAGCCATGAGCAGAAAAGGAGAATGAGGATAAAGAGGAGCATGGAGAAAAGTCTCAGCCAAGATTTGGTCCCCCCTAGCCACGTGGATTGACCACGGTTCGAGCATGAGTGAGGCTCTGAGGTCAGGTCAGTACAACCTGAGCCTCTTAAGAAACCAGCCTTTTAGAAATGTAAACAAACTGGTATCCTGGTGTCTTACTACGGTACTTACTGTACGCCATATTACATATCAGCAGGTCCAGTTAGTCAGTGATCGCTGGCCAGTGTTACAGTAATGTGTCATTTCATATTGAGAAGAGATCGTTTCTTCTACCCAAAGCTCCCAAACAATGTGTATGAATCATCTGCAGAACTGTAAATGACCAATTAATGAAAGAAGACCATCACTGTTTACACGTGAAAGGGAAGCAGTAATTGTGAACACTGGTATGCACTAACACAAATGCAGGTGTTTCTCATGTCACATTCTTTATAATGAGCTTTGCTTGTGTAGATAAGGGCTGGTGTTGACCTGTGCTTTGTATTGCATTCACATTAACATACCCAGTCTGTTGGTTTTGAATACCCACGTTAAAATGAGACGATGGAGTTTTGAACAGCCATGTTAAAATGAGATGATGGAGTTTTGAACAATATTTTGCAAGATATTCATGGCTTGCGTTTGTTTTCTTGTTTGTGTTTAGATGCCTGGGATTGTGAGCCACTGTCTTAGAAATTCATCTAAGGGAGTGTGAAAAACTGTAACACAAAGTGCAAAAGGCATACGCCTTGTGATGGTAATGCTGCTTTTACTGTGCAAACTGGTGTTTTTTTGTCAGCGTGCAGTTGGTTTTGTTGGTTCTGAGTGTTGTCTATAAGGATTTTTCATGTGATGGCATATGTGTGTGTGCATACGTGTGTGAGAAAGATTTGGATGCAAACTTGCTTTTTTGAGAATAAATACCAGTTCTGGGTGCACTGTTTGGTTTGCAGGCGATTTTGCTGTGTTTTGCATTTTACGTTTAGAGCTTTGAGGTTTCAGGAAATGTGTTATACTTGTACAAGGTCTTTCTTGAACTGCAAAGCATGTTAGCGGCATGCTAGGAGACCTCTTAGTACTCAGGTTTGCCACTCACCTACAGCCTGCAGATCACTGAATGACTGGTTGGCATGTTACATAGTTACAATGAAAGAAGATCTTGCAATCTTTCCCTGCCTAAGAGGACCAGGGGCTGCCTTGTCTGTAGAGGGACATGGCCAGACTTTGATCCAAACCTAAATCCCAGATGTATGGTCCAGGCCAGTCCTCCATATACACTCATGCACTTTTGGTTCAACTTCTGTTAGCACTGAATTGAGATGAACACTGTTCTGGGTTCAAGTATATCCAAAATAGCCCTAAAATAAAACAGTCTGGCACAGCGAGAGAAAGAGAACAGACCAAGAAGCATGGTAATAGTAAACAAGAGGGTGTGCAGATGAGAGTGAGGTAAAGGAGGTGGGGGTGGGGTCTAATTGTCTTTGACAGCTGATTCTGTCTGCTTATGAACCAGGAAAATGACCTCATTTAGTATTGTGGGCTTCACCCCCCCCTCCCCTCTTAGGTCACAGGAAAGAGCACAAAGTAATGCAGTAGTAAAACAGATCAATACATACAGAGAATTACAACAAAGAATAACTCAAAACCCCACAGGATTAACAAACAATATGTACAGTATATTAAATACTTAGATGACACCTATTTAAAGCCAGTAGCATTAACGATGGTTTTATTCACAATATAATTACATGCTGCACAAGTAATCGTACATTTCACAAAAATGATTTATACAAAAACATCACGAGGTTTATATGGGGTAGGTTACATTACCACCATTATCAATTAGCTTATAGAATGGTAAACAGCCCATGACAACACATGTACACTATATGTACATTGTAAATGTGTGGCCATTTTTGCATTGAAAACAGTGTAAAACAATTTAAACATTAGGTTTTCTGGATGTGCATGTTACTATATTGACAGGTTTGAAACCTGGGCCTTCCAGGTAACAAATGTATATTGTGACCACATGCTTGTTGGCATGGCAGCTCAAATACAGATATACACTCCTTAGTGATGGTTGCCATCACAGACAAATCAGCATAAATATATTTTTTTGAGAAAAGGTTTGTGAACCATTGGAAATTCTCTGCATTCCTGCAAAAATAGCTGTTAAACGAATCTGATCTTCATCTATATTATAATCAAAAAAGCTTTATCTAATAAAGCACAGAGAATGCTCTCTAAAGCATAGAGAATTGGCATGTATTCATAAAAAATGACTTAATAAAATAGATAGATAGATAGATAGATAGATAGATAGATAGATAGATAGATAGATAGATAGATAGATAGATAGATAGATAGATTAATTGATTGATTGATTGATTCCACTTAGATGTTCTCCAGCACTACTAAAGCAATCATCTGTGAAAAAATGAATAAACCCAGTGTAATAACTGGTGAAGCACCAAAAAACCTCAAGTCAGCTGTGAGGTATTATAGAGGGATTATAATTTTGCAGGGCAGTTGTGCCTCCCCAGGGTCTAGAAAACCTTGAATTTAAGCAGCATTAAGAAATTCCAGAATGCTGGGGAAATTCCAGAATGCCTGTAATCTAAAAGTTCAAATGAGGCTAGTTATTGTAACCCACCATTCACCGAGTTTACTGGAGTAAATCGACAACAGTGGCTTCGACTGAAAAAAATGTTTTACTTCATTTTGCTTCTACATGAATGAATCCAAAAAACACTTGGTTGCACATCTGCCCATGGTGATATAGTTTATACTTAACCAATACTTGATCCAGGCGATAAAGACTTAAAAATGTGATCTAAAAATGTCGATAATGGAGTTTCCAATCTTTACGACTTACATACTTAATCTACCCTTGATCATGACTGTACCACTCATTCAATAAAGATATGTTGCTGTAAAATGTTAGATGTGCTGTTTCTGAAAGAAGACTCCATAGATGGAGATCAGGTGACATTTGAGAATGTATAGAAATGCAGAGTATTCCGAAAGGTTCGATTCACAAACATGTTGACTACTACATGGGTCTACCTCTGTTTGCCCCAACACACACCGGGCAGCAGCACTGTGGTGGATTAGCATGAAGAGAGCAAGGGTTAATCCTTACACTGTTTTCGTTCAGCCACTTGGAGTGTGCCGTATATTAGAAGTTGTGACTCACTGATTCAACAGGGGCGGGTGGAGCCTTTTTTCATTACTTTTCAGAAGCACCATCATTTCGTAGCTTCTCAAGGAATTTTTGTATTTTGATGTCAGCACTGATTTCCTGAAAATGCAAACACATTCCTCCATTTGGCCTATTTGCAGAGACACAGTTGTAATCACTGACTGAGCTGAGCCTGACATTAAAGATAATCTTACTTTAAGATGTATTTTTTAAAACATATATTTTACCATCTAACATTGGGTGGCAGGTTGCATGCATTTTTAACAGCTTAGACAAGTCCCAGAACTACACGTGAGGCCCAAAAAGCATTTAAAATAACAGGAAGACAAAAATGTTTGTGCATGCAAAGGAGTGGCACGCTTGTAATGATTAATCAATTTTGTGCATTCCATTCTTTTACAGAACATTACTGAGGAAAATTTAAGTGGAGTGAACTGTGAGCACTCTGGTGAGCAAAACTATCTCAGAGTTGAAGTCCTTCGAAGGGTAGCACATTGAGGCAGTACCACAGAGGGGCCTGATGTAGATGATGTGCTGAGTCAACTCCCCACCCCTGCTCCCCACCTCCATCTCCTCAAATCCAAGTTCCCCACCTCCTAAACTCCACCTCCCCACTCCCCACCTGCCCAGCTCCAAATCCTTGCTCCCCACCTCTGTGAACCCAAAACTCTCACCCTTATCCTCATTCCCCTCTACATAATCTTGCACAACAGTGATAAGACCTCTCAAGAAGGTTGCATGGTCAAGCTAGAGGAGGCCTAGTTTTCATCCACTGGCTGGGAATAATCAGAGCACTGCAGTGGTCTCTTTAGGGAAGCTGCCTGCTCCAGGTCACTACAGGTGAAATGAGAGCAATAGGCAGAGAAGGTGCTGCTTCAGTACCTGTCCCTTGCTCTCTAAAACTTCACAAGGAACCATACTTTCATCCAGAAGTCATGATAGTTCACCAGTTTCTGGCATTTCCTGGGTGGCAGGTTTGTTGGCCTGGTTTGTTGATCATTTATGATGGAGACCAGCATCAAATGGTAACAATGTGCATGCACTGAATGTCAACAAACCGCTCTGTGCACAGAGTCCGGTGCTCGGGAAGCCTCGAGAATTCGTCACGTGGTGCTGATCTGTCAGTAAGACTCTGCATCAAGAAGCCATGAGCAACTGAGCATTTTCAAATTCAGGAACATTGCTTTACCTGCATTCAATCCCAACATAAGTGACAGGAACCTCTGAACCTTCACTGAAATTGAATCTCAGTGAAGTAACATTACAGTAATAACATGATGTACTACATGTTGAATTACTCCACAGTAAACACAGTAATGCTCAAATGGCAACATCCACTGACTGGTTTTCTATTTGGACTGTAATGCTAAATTTAGCACATTGTGACTGTACTGTGGAGCTCTTTACATGACCTCAGCCCTACTGTGCCAGATACATAGGCAAGGTAACACAGACCTGACACCAGTCAACAGACCTGACACCAGTTAATAAACAATTCAGCATCATGCACCTCACAAGACTGGAGCCAGCAGAAGCTGATTGCCACAATGAGTAGAGGATTCAGGGTCAGGACTCCTTTACCTGTAGCAAAAGCAACACTGTTGCATTAACCTGTGTGTTAATTCAATACTGCAGTTCAACGCTGTAGGTGTTCATTCAACATTTTGTTAGGTATTACATTGTTGAAATCATCTTGGATGTTAAAAGGCTTCCAGGAATGTACTGGGACAATTCAATTGTGCAAAAAGCTCATGTTGACAGTCCTTTTAATGAAGGCAAGCCAAACTGTAAAGAACAGTATGTTCACTGAACTTTATAAAATATTAGTTATGTATGTCCTGTGTGTTATCAGATGTTAAAATGTTTCATTTGAGGGATTTGATGTGAGGGTAATACAGAGCAGAGTCCTTGCCCTGACAGAAGTGCTTATTGGTTTGGTTTAAGATGCAAAATCTGCTTGTGACCAAATGTTTGGCAACATAGTAAAGTTTCTTACTGCTCGGACTTAATAAACAAACAATATACACAAATATAATTCCCTCATGAATCCTATTCTTAAATTCTTGAATTCTTAAATGTTTCTACTTAACATATAAGAAAGGTATGTGTATCTACCTCACAACACTGGGCCCAGAAGATAGAGGAGAAGTTCCCACTGGGATACTCATATTACTGATGTGGCTTGACCACCACAGGCTCATATAACATCACAATAAATTGCAAGAGGTTAAAGGGTTTTACAGATGAGAGTATATCGACCGCTGCCATCGATACCCTGACTATTTAGATTCATAAAAGTGGTTTAAACCCAAGAGGGTTATGTTTCAAATAGCAAAATAGACCAAGAGCTTTAAATCTTGTTTAAGAGAAAATACCACCTAAGACATATAGAGGGTCTATAGACATATAACATGTTAATGATCACAGGGAACCTACCATTGCTGCCAAAAAGCCACACAAAATGATGAAGTAAGTATTGTGAAGCAAAAGTTGGTAACTGGTCTGTACTGTCTGTAATGCGTTTAGTGAAGGCAGAGACAAGCCTTTGCTAGCATTAAAGCCTAAGAGAGTTTGTATTGGAGCCAGTGGAAGAAGAAGCACTGTTTGACTAGAGTTCAAGAGCCCAATCACAAATTATTAGCAGATGGGCACTGGTGGGTGGTGAGTTTGAATTCTGCCAATGAACTTGGATGTGTCATAGAGATATTAGTGCTTGGCTTACTACTAACCTCTGGAAATGCTATAACAGAGATCTTGAAGTAGGACCCTGAAATAGCAGTGATCTGCATCAGTCAGTCGACAGACAGGGTGATGTTGAGACTACTCTTGACCAAAGTGGTATTTGCAATTTCAGGCAAGTGGTTTGCTTTAGAATTCTGGAGGAAAGTCCAGAATTCTAACTCAGACTATCCTAAAATACATTATTTGATATTATTAAGTGTCATATAAATTACTCTATAATACAAACAAATGAACCACAGAAAGTCAACATTCAGATGGAAGTAAATACAGAAAATGGCAAGTTAATCACACATGCACACGCATATATATACACACTGTGTTTGTGCACGCACAGTTCACAGATCAAAAGAACCCTTGCTTGTAAGCACATCACGAATGCCAGTGAATACAACAGACAACAGGAGCAAAACCCGTCTGAAGTAGAGAGTAAATTAAGCTGAAAAACAGTATCCCACTCAGAACCGTTTCAACAACTGCACTACATCATTGCAGAGGCCCAAAATGCCGGAAGTGCTCTCGCGCGCTATTTATCATCGAGCAGCGAATCTGAGCGCACCGGTTTTCTAAAGACGTGTGGGTAAGCAGTGGGATGATAAAGATTGTTAGGTGAGCCTTTGGCATTCACGCGGGGACTTAAGGAAGTTAGGCTTGCTGCAATGTATTTTCAGTAAAGGGGTGAAAGCTTCTGCAGGGAACAGGTAGAACATACCTAAATATGTACCTCACCGACGTAACCTCTCTACCCCCAGTCTGCCGGGTTTAATGCGTCATGGGACTTTCCATGTGACTTTCTGTTTTCGCTTGGTATTTGTTAAATAGGAACCGGCTATGTTGGGAGACAACCAATTAATCAGACTAGCTTCTCGTGTCAATCTCGCGGCGTCGGCTGGGCTACAGTGGCTGTGATCTACTATACTGCAGTGTAACGTCGAATACGGAAACCCAAACCTCCCCGGCATTTCCCTCCGCCGATTCAACTTAAAGAGTGTCTTCCTGAAAAAAAAAGAAAAAAAAAAAAAACTAAAATCATTTTTTTTTCTTTTTTAAGGAATGTTTTGTAAATCGATTACATGTCACAACAGGCTATGCCACTCAGAAATACTGCACCTTGCTTTGAGATACATTGGTTAAATTATAGCATTAATAAAACATTAGCCTACTTTAGATGCAGTTTTACGCATCAAACATTCCACAATCTCGTGCTGTTGATGCATGTAAGCTATTACGGCAAAAAGCTTTTTTTCTTGATTGATAGAGATGGAATATATTCAAAGCTTCAAGCTATGTTTTACAGCAAAATGCATGAGCGTTGTAAATATTTTATCGTTTCATTGCCATTAACGTCAGCAACTGGCCCAAGGATCAGAAACCAACTAACAGAATTAAGTGAGTATTATTACATAGACCATCTACACCAGTCCAATGTAGACCAAGCATGGTTGTACTAAATTAAGTTTATTTATTTGTTTGCTTATTTCACATGTTTTCTGTCCGACTGAAACATTCTGTGTTGACCACCAAGTGTTGCAGAAGTATGACTGCGGTAACATAGCACTGAAAGCCTAAATAGCAGAGACAGTAGCAGAAACACACAGCAACAAGCTCCGCAATCTCGGTGCGGGTCACATTGGTGCTCTGCTTACAGCTACCCTACGGTATAAAAGTTGTGAGCCTACACAATGAGACTGTGGTATTGTTGGATTTATGTCATGCATAGTGTCTTTTCATGCGGCGCCTTGGCTCGGCCACTAGCAGCGGGGTCTGCAATAACTTATTCCCCTCTACCTCTCGCGCTCATTTGCTGCACAAATGCGATTGCATTAAACACCATCACCGTGAGCAATGTACACTCGAGCAGTCATCGGGGGAGAAACAGTACACGCGGGGCTTACCACTTGGGTTCTTGTTTTTCTTAAGACTCTTGCCACAAAGACACTGCAGCATATGCGATCCTTTGCTGAAAATGTTCCAAAGAAACCACATTGATTTGGGCGAAGAGCAATCCAGAAACCTAGACACCCTCATATAGAAGAGATCTTTGCGGTTGCATAATAGCCCAGTTGGATCAGTTCTTCTGGATGGGGATACCACTTGTACCATAGAAAACGCTTTGTGATACCCGTGCTCGTCTGCGTTTTCGCTCACGTGGAGAAATATTTCGTTACAGTTTAGGATGACGGTTAGGTTTTCATCCGACTTGTTACCAGTAGTGTCGCTTCCCCGGGTAGTCAGTAACCAAAATATTCTCTTTAAATCGCATTTGTCGCACGGGGGTGGGTGTGTGGCCGATAAACACACGGCGTTAACCTGATAGCGATACAATGCGAAGGATTTCGGCACAGAAAACCATAGCATATTAGTTCGGCGCTCCGTGGTAAGGGTGGATCTGCACAGCGTCAAAAGCCAAGGTAGGATGCGTCCTGTGAAAGGACCGCAACGGTAACCCCAACTAAGCACATCACCAAATCAAGTCGCGTCACGTTGGCTTTCTTCTTTTAATCAGAAGACATTTCCACCAGAAACTGCAGATTTTTCGTGTGCAAAGCCAATGGTTGCTGGTCGAATATCCCTGCTTTAGTAATCCTTACAACTTCAAACAGTTTGCCTTTGTCTTTTGATATTACATCAGTGATGGAGTACCACCGGCCCCTTCCCAAAAGTGTAGTGCGTCCGGTACAAATATGCTAACGTAGCCGTGGACCTGTGCGCTTGAAACAGATGTAGGAGGAGGGGTTGAAATGAAAGATTGGCTTTCCATTACGTAGACACGTGGTTTGCACATCACCACGAATGAGATGCCTTCAACATATTGCTTCAGAAAGACAAAAAAATTGTGTTACACGGATTTTAGCGAAATAGCTAACAACGCCCGTCGTTGCTGTGTCTCGCTCCATCTAAATTTATAGTGCTGTCCAGATTGCGGTTACTCGACGCGTGCTTTCGCCGATGTTCTAGAATACTTCAAAGGGGGCGCAGAGACATTAGCAGAGTGGCGCAACAGCTGCATCCGACTAAAAGGTAAGCCGTTCAGATAATAAGATAGAGACGAATGCGCAGAAAGTCAACGAGATCATCTACCCTCGTCACCGTTTATTTTGAGGTTGTGCAAAGGTTGTCTGTCTGAAATCAGTGGGCACCTGCCGTGGTGTCTGACTCGAAACCAAGCGACTTTAGTAAGGTGACGTCCGGCCATTGGTCGTACAGACGTAAAAATGCAAGGGAGGTGAGAGGAACGCCGTTGCACCTTACGTTCGTTACGTGGTCTAAACATATCTTTCTTCTCTACTATCGATAATTTCTATGCGATGAAAATGATTATAGTCAGTTGATATAGGGAGGGCTATAGTAATTCCAGTTAACAAAAGACTAAAAAGAACCGGTAGCATTATCCTCTTAGAAGGAGACTCTTTCCTACTGTAGTGAAAACACCATCCTATCAGCCTGTGTCATAATGGCAAAAAGAACTAGAAAAATATTTTTGCCGTTCTTTGGGTTGCCTTGCTACTGAAATTGACACCACAGACGCTCTGAGAGTTTGAGCTCTACTGGTGGGTGCTGTTTGCATTTCGCAGCACCAAAGGCTATTTAATTTCCAACAGAGCAAGTGGAGTGCAGTATCCCTGCCCTTCCTCTGGCTCCCCTTAAACAAATGCACTCAGCCCAAAGTTGAGCTGTGTGTGCTGCAGTCTGGGACCTTCCCCAACACTGCCCTTGAACATGCACAAGCATGCTCGCTGGTCCTACCAAGCGTACAGTATATGAGTCCAGAAAAGACTGTCTCTGTTTCTCTTGGGCAGAGTGCAGTGATCTGATTAAGCAGTAACAAATTGCTTTATCAATTACCCTTGATGTACATGATGTGGAAGCCTCTGACCACAGGAACCCACATGATGGAAACTCACTGGTTTCTCCAATTCAATTAAAAATCGCCAGAGAGCATCATCTAATAATTGTGATATAAAACGTCTCTTTTTGGCTGTATATGAGGGAAGATATCAAAGCATCCTGCTTTTAGGTGCTGGTCAGTTTAAGTGTGCAGTTTTTAAATATGCTAAAATCTTGCCACTATCATGGGGTTCCTTTGCATCTTCTGATGCCATTAATGTTCCCTTGTACCTCACCCCCTTTGCTCTGAGCTGCCCTCTCATCCAGATCAGGCTCCTGCCAGCCTCTGTGGTAGTGGAAGGCAGTACTGTGCTTCTGCCTGTGCAGCAGAATAAAGATGCACACAGCAGCCCCTCCTCTGGCTCACCTCTGGTCTCTGCATTCACACATCTCACGTAATGACTGAAGAAGTGCCCGTGGGCCCTTGATGTGCATTGGGTTAAACAGGCAAAAGGTCCTGTATGTCTTTCCATACAGATGTTTTTCCATACAGGCTCAGCAGCCTCTGAGAAAACCCATGGCACCAAGTAGGAAAGAGGCATTTAGGACCCAGAAAATAGTATAAGACATATAAAGCAAACATTACCACACTCTTCAGGGGTGGGCTCTCAATATCTAGCTATGGTTTGAACCAGTGATTGGCTCATTATTATGGCTGAAGCTTTCTTAAGAAATTTATTGGAACAGCACATGAAACTTTGTCTACCTCATGTGTCCTATAGTGACTGGGATGATTTGTCAACTTATACGCTATTAACAGTTATGTAGTGGCTTTTTGGAGTAACCGAAAGTGTATCAGTATCTTTAGTCAATGTATATTTAGCTAGCAGACTGAAAGGCATTCATTCTAAAGTGCTGTGTCACATGGCAACCCTGTAAATGCTTTCAAAATATCATCAGGACCCTGGAGAGCTCCTACACACAGTTAAAAGGGTAACCACATGATACAATAAAGACAGAGCTGGCTCTTCTAACAATGAGTACACCCCCACCAATTAGAGCCCTTTAGCAATAAAGAACTATTTCAGGAGAGACAGAAAGAGCGGGCGAGTGAGAGTTAGAGAAAGAGAGCTTGACTCAACGATAAATCTTTATGTAATAGCACTGGGCTTTGTTAAGAGGACTGTAATGCATGAGATATTTTTGTAGTATAAAAAAAGTACTCAGTTTGAAAAGAGGTGTTGCAATATCCCATAAATATATGTCCAAAAATGTTGTCTGCTAACTTAGTGATTTAAATTTCATATAACAATGCAAAAAGAGGGTGGTTTAATTGGGTAGACATTTTTTTTATCACACCAGTATTAAAATGGATGGGATTTATTTTTACTGTTAAGAGTTTAAAAGGATATCAGTACACTTTTATTAGCCTTTACAGAGATATTTGAAATATGGTGCAAATAAAGTGAAGAGTAGACTGCAGAAAAGCAACTGCAGTAAATAAGTGAGACGTTTATAAACTAACACACAAAAAAAATCAGCTAGAATAAAACCTTCTGTTGTATCTGTCACGTTGCTCTGTTATCTACATAAAGAATCAGTAACAACAGTCTGTATAAAGAGAACAAGATAGAACATGTAATCTAATACGACGCATCGATGGTGCTTTAATGGCCCTAACACTTTCTGGTATTTATCAGACATTCCTAAACATTTTCCCGCTAAAAAACAACAGCTACAGTATATCTTTTACATACTTGCAGAGCAGACCACAGCGCTTCGCTTCTGGTATCATAGTCAGTGCTTTCCTCTGATCATTAGACACACTATGGATAGTTGCCTGCCATGGCAACGGTGGCCATAAATGGTCGCGTGTGGTCATGGGTTCAGTTCCTCGGTAGCATCACAGATATTTACTGGTGTCGTCCATCAGCGCGTGGTGCACGCCCGCAACACCTCATTATCAACCGCCGCTTCTTCCCGAACATGGTGCATCAATGCAATTTTCTCACAATGGCGCTCTAACACAATCATTAGGCCATTGTGCAAACACAGTGACCAACTTGAAGCAGGCCCGCTTGCTGAGAAGTATCAATTTACACTCAGTTATAGATACAGAAAAGTGAATTTTAATTGCAATACCTTACTCGGAGCGCATATTTAGACAGCGTTTTAAGCAATAAACTTTTTTTTATTGCTCACTTGAAAGAAGGAAGAAGTAATCACAAATACATCAGTGGGAATGTTTAAATATAATTATGTATGAGATGTTACAGACTAATGCATCCTGATTGCTGTAAAGTTAGATGACTCAAAAGAACACTTTGATGTGCTGTCCCCGTGTGGGTCAAGCACACTGTTAACGTGGTAATGACCTATTATCCAAGCGTATGTAACAGCTGCCAAAATCCGATGTTGAATTCTAATAGCCTCTACATAACAAAACAATGTTGCCTTGCTGTTTAAGTGTACAAACCAGACATTATTGTGAATACAATAAACACTCCATACCCAAATGATTAAACGCTGTCGTTTTCATTTTCTTAGAGGTTATGAACGAATTATTAATGCATTATTAATGTACGGTATTGATGCATTATTAATATGCTGCATTAATGCGGTAGAAACATCAATAGCGAGTGCCTTTGCATGTCCGAAGGGCAAGCTCTGCAAAACAAGCGATGAACCTTTTGGTTTTGGCAACTTTGCCTCCCTCTGCTGGTGAGAAAAAACAAGTGCACTATGGTTTGTTAACAGTAGCAATACGCTGACGAAACTTCTTCTTCAGCAATCCTCCATGATATTGTTTCAGATGTACCTTAGGTCAGGTGCCACAGTCTGGACTGTTAAATCACAATTTCAGAAGTGTAAAAGGTGTTAAATGTACATTCTGGGAAAGCAGAGTAAAACTAGGAAAATGAAAAGGAGACAAAACTACTGGCCACTAAGAATTTGTAGCCTAGCAATGTGCAACTGACTGCTTCCAAATGTTTCATATAACCCATTAGTTAGCTTACTGCACATCTCAACTCAGTGTCTGATCTATTCCTCAGCACAGTGTCTGCTCAGCTCCTTAGCTGCCAAGAATGGTCATTTTCAGCACTGTTTTGATTTTCTAAAAAAAATAATAATAATGTATTTTCTATGTTTTTCATGTCTGCTTCATCTCTAGCATTCTGGTGAATTTGTCCAGGGCTGTACCTTATGTCACCATAATTCTTGTGTATGTTGTAATTATCATCCAAATAAGAGAACAACAATGAAATATACTTCAGTTTAATGGATTGTTGACTGTTCTTTTGGCAGAGCACAGCATTAAATATACATCTGACTCACTAGTGACTAACAAACGACTGTCGCTGGGACTAAAGACACAAAGTCATCTATTCATCACTCTCTTCTGGCCATGGTGGTTTTCTGCTTTCCCTAAAGCCCATTGGTTCATTTGTCTTGGTGCACAGCGTTTCTGAGCAATGGTAGAGGCCCAGTTGGCATGCTCCATGTGACGGGTTGGTCTCACAGCTTTCCTGATGCTTGTGTGTGTTTGGCAATAAGGCTTCCTCCTTATCTCTGTAAAAGAGGAATGGGATGCAACCCATCTAAATTCAGGACTTTGCATCTCCACAAGTCTTCCTACCAAAGCCCTGTCACTTGCTCCATCTCTGCTCCACCCTCATAGCGCTATACAGCACATCGTCCTTACCGTTAGCGTTCTTCAGGATCTAAAAGCCCTTTTCTGGCCAACCGTGAACAACACGAGGGCATGTGTTTGTTATCTGCTTACTGTGGCAATCTGTGGCTGTGTGAAGCTCCTCATGAATTTTGGGCTAATTGGTCCAGGCAGACATTACTCTACAGAGCTCACAGCTTCTGGTGTTCACATCATGTGAGTTTATAGCCTGCTAAAAGAAAAACATTTACATAAACAGTAATGCCTATTTAATAAGACTGTGATGTAAGAGATATTCATCTTTTTTGTTTTACTCTACTCGTTAAGACTTCCAGTAACAGAATGTGAGTGGGCTGCTGTCAGCAGAGGAGAAATACTGCCCCAATGACAACTACCTGCACCATATAGATATAATTTTGTTAACAGGCAATAAAGCATTTCACTGCAGACTAGCAGCTCTGTTTAAGTGAATGTCCCAGGACTGCACCACTTACAGACAGCTGACTGTGATGCCTGCTTGCAGGTATCACCCGCTAGCCTTTGTGCAATTATTTTGATAACTGCGGATTTTGGCAATAGGTACTGTTCACTGGCAACTCAGCATTATGCATTATACATGATCAGAATTGTCGACTGACAATTACCATAAAAATAAGCACAAACCAGCATTGAAAACTAAACACTAATAATAAGCAACCAACGAATATTTACTGTTCAGTCATTAGTAAGTACTGGAGCAGCATTTAGTATAAGATTTGGCTTCATGTTTGTATAAATGTTTACATTGATTAAAATATCATAATTTAGTTCTCAGTCTGTCATTCTTCTATAACAACCCCACAGTTATTTTGATTAAATAAACTTATAATTTGCATTCACAAGCTTTATTTCAATATATAAACAGATCAGCACCAAGAAAGACTGTTGCAGACTAGCAAATCTAATATTTCCATGTGTCATTGTCCTAATTAATTAAATCATTTTATTCAGATTAAGGAGAAGAAATTGCCCAGACACACTCTAACGCATTAATCACTGGTCAGTTTCTGACCACTATACCACCGCTGAGTCAATATTACTTAAGTGACATCAAAATACCAGTAGCTCCTTTGGTCTGGTAGTGGCACGATAGTTGGTGTTGAATCAAGCACAGTAGCGTTGCTAAAACATGAGGCAAACAGTTTTTGTGTGGTCAGAATTTTTCTGAAGGGCTTAGAGGACACTGGTCTGATTGTATCAGGCTTGGAAATTGGGCATGGCAACTGCTGTAGCCTTGATCTTACACCAGTAAAATGTTTCTAATAAAGTGGTGTTTCTCTATAGCAGTATAAAATAGAAGCACTCTCACCCAACACCTAATGACAGTTTTACCTAATGACATTAGGTTTCACCCCTTAAGCATTATGGTTTCCATGGTAACAGCACCATATGGTTTTTATTTTGGATTTGTTTGCATATCGACTCTGTGTTCTGTTTTGTACTCTCTCACCTGTCACGTTTTCTCTTGTTAGTCTGTATTTTTTAACTATCATGTTTCCCTGTCTGTTTTGTTTATGTATATGTTGCTATGGTTTTTTTTTTTTTTTTTTAGCTCTTTTCCCAGTCCCTGTGTTTTCATGAGTTCTCAGACTGGTCTTATGTATCTGTCCACTGAGATTGCATAGCCAATTGGCTAAAGCCCTTAATAAAACACACTCACTCATGTGCTTGTGCCCTGCTTCATCCTGCTCACTGTTACGTAAAGCCCAAACTCTGCCTCCTGAAGTGCAGTGGCCCAGGGAAGCATACAGCTGAAGGCAACTTAAGAGGTAAGAACCAGGGCAGTAGGCCAAGTGTTGGAGCATGAATAAGAACTGAGCAGGGAACAGGAGAAGGAAACAACGCAGGAACGACTGCTTTGAACATGAGCTGGGTGAGAAGCACAATGATGGCTGGTTTTGATTGGGAGCCTGAGCTCCTGTTAAATCCTGTTAAATAACAGTTGGATTGAAGCCAGGAGTTTGGCCAGGAGCAGGAGCTGGGACCAGAGCAGTGACAGAAGCAGGGGTAAATCCAGAATGGGTCCTGGAGCATGGGAATCTTGTGAAGAGTCTGGAGTGAATACTGAAACATGAGTCAGGTCAATATGATACATGCAGAGAAGTGAAATGGGACACATCACAATCCCAAATCCATTGACCAAAAGAGATTTAAGGTAAATGCAAAACCCATCCATACAAATCACACTAAAGAAGCAGCTAACAGATGCCAGAAAGATAAAAAATGCATTATCAAAAAAGTAGAAAAAAAACTAAATCAAATACTGGGTACAAGAGAGTGTAAATTAATAGTAATCTTGTTTTAAAAATTGGTTCTCAACATTTGCATTTGCAGTATATTGATAATTAATATTTGCTTGTAATTTTATTTGAAATATTTGAAATAAAGTACCCTTTCAGCATTTGTTTTGCAAGTTTTTAAACACCTGTCCAACATTCAAAACTTTCCAATACTCAATAGTACCAAATAGTACCACAGAGTAACCTCTGATTGTAGGTTAAACGCAACTTTTTTATAAGTCTATAACTGAAAAGTTATGCGTGTACATTACATTAACAATAAACGAATGACAACTTTTCTATTGTCAACTCTTCGCCCAAGCTACCACCCACGGAAGTGGGGCTTTTATTTTGAAGATCGACATATTTCCGTTTATTTCCTACTAGTAATTTGTAGCTAAACAATTTACGACAACTGTAGCTACCTAGCAAGCTAGCTAACGGACAATTGCTAACTAAGTCGAAGGTGGCTTCACAAAGCTGAAGTTTGAAAAACCTAAAAATAAAAAAACTACAATGACAGTTTTTTCTGTTTTTTTTTCTGACAGTTTTTTTTTTAACAAACAATGAATGTTTGTTAGACTTATGACGACGATTCAATGCGCAGTAACGTTAACGCTAGCTTACTTGTAGGAAATTTTGTTTTTCAACACTTTAAACGACCTCACAATTCAAATGATCCGGTGATATTTGTGTGGGAGTGAAATGTACGTAGTACTAAACGTATGTCTTTGGGAAAAATCTGGTTATTACAAGGTGCGACAGTGGCAATTTTAGAAAACCCCATATTTCTCTCTGATAAAAAAAAACCGTTTGGACACGGTGTACCTTATATTGACTTAAGAGCCTTTAATAACGACATTGTATCAGTAGTTTAGAGGTGCCATCGTTTGTCATTTGGCAGTAGTTTTGTTTGAGATATTTTAATAGCAGACTACGTGTTGTTAAAGCAGCAAGCAAGAATGGTTGGGTGTTACGTGTTTGGTTGCAGTCATCGGAGTGGAGGTGTTGTTGGATGTTCATTTCGTCGATTCCCAGCAAAGGAAAGCAAGAGGAGACTGTGGGCACGTTTGTTACGGTAACCGTTCATGTATATACAATAAAATCTAATCGCAACCCGTTCTTAATCTAGGATACATGGAGATACGTTTTATATTTGGGTGATGCTAAGAAAAACGTTATCTGGA
Source organism: Sternarchorhynchus goeldii (assembly GCA_028565775.1). Classification (NCBI taxonomy): domain Eukaryota; kingdom Metazoa; phylum Chordata; class Actinopteri; order Gymnotiformes; family Apteronotidae; genus Sternarchorhynchus; species Sternarchorhynchus goeldii. The sequence goes on along the minus strand of JAOXYF010000014.1, from coordinate 6,949,699 downwards.
AATGCAATGACCAGTGGTACAAAAACGCACTTATTTTGCTTTCTAACATTAATTGTATCTGTGTGGATGTTTTCTTTGTTTGCCTTTAGTTTAAACGTAATGTTGCTCGTTTTGTGAATAGGAGGCCTGATAGGAAGCCAAATCCAAACTCCCGTGTGTGCAGCTGTCACTTTCCTTTGGGGAAAAACGTCCCAACCGCCCGCTTACCTGGAGGACATCCTCGTCACTCAAAAAAGGCAGCTCTTCCACGAAACAGCCTGGCTATGGGGAAACTGGCTTTGCCCCCAAACCCTCGCAAAAGTAGGGAAACTACTCGGCCCCGATGTCCCCAGGAAGTGGAGTCAGCTGATGGGCAAAGTGCTGTGAGCACATATGAAAGTGTGAAGGTATGTCCTGTTGTGTGCACTCTGATGTACAATGAATTGATCTTCAGAGTTAGAAAGGGTCAGTTAAAGTTGTTGTAAGATGAGCAGGTATTCTGCTGCAGCAGGTTGTCAGCAGACTGAAGAGGCCGACTTAACAAGCTTGGTATGTTCATCATGACTGATGAACTTGAACAGCCATAGATACAGCCATAATGTTAGACAATCTATTCCTCGACTTGACTACAGAAAAATGCTTTAGTCCTGAAGTCTGGAATTGTGAAATATGATGGAAATTGAGGTTCTGGTGAATAACATGGTCTTTAGGATTTAGGACATCATACCTTCAGGGTAACAGAAAATCCATCCATTCTTCACCATGGGAAGCTCACAGCAAATTAATTCGAGCTAACAAAAGACAAAAGGCCATTGCAAGAAGTTGAACAGGCCATTGCAAGACCTGAGCAGCTTAAAATACGTGATATAACACCACACGAAGAGCTTTGCTGATGACATACATAGGTATGTGTGTATACATACATGAAGGACCTCTGTCAGAAGTATTTATTTAGGCTGATATCGAACTCGATCGATCAGTAACTGCAGTGTACTGTAGCAAAAGATAAAGATATTCTATTCACAGTCTTCAGTGTCTGGTTCAACCAGTTAATGGTTTGATTGCCTACCAGTAATATCTTACAATAATATGCCTGTTAAATTACTGCTACACCAACACGCACAGGTCCTTCATTAACCGTGCAATCAAAGTTCTTCTGAACCTCCAGGAGTTGAAGCCAATATTTTACAGCAGTTTATTTTTAGGTGTGTGTATACTCACACACACACGAACGCAAGGTGGTGATATTGTGCCTTGTCCGAGATTTCATATCCCGTTAAAAAATACGAAGAAGAGCGAAAATAATAACTGCATCTGCATCGTATTATGGACAGTTATTTTATCGGAAGCGTTTAGCGTTTAATGTGAAAGCTCGCAAGCTATTTGGGAAATTATAGTAGCTACCCAGACAGTAAGTGTTTACTGTGTGCGCTTATCTGCTGACTTGTGAAAGTATATTTAACAAGCCCACCAGTTAGTCAACAAATCACTTCGCTAGCATATTGAGGGAAAAAAATTGAGAATTGGCATTAAGAAAGGTAGTAAGCTAGCAAGCTGGTAGTTCCTGCTGTTAGCTAGTGAAGTTAGCTTGCTAGCTGTCTGAATAGGCTATGATGGGTTAGTTCACATGTTCATTCTTTAAAGATGCTCTTCTCATTTTGCGGAACATTTTGTTAAACTAATATTAAATTTCTATCTAACTGACTGCACACTGATGAACCACTCGAATGCATTATGAATGTAGGTTAGGGCTTAATGCAATTTGTATCAAAACAACAAATATTCGCTCGGCAATGTTAGGAATTAAAATTCAAGACCGACATCAAAAGTGAGCCAACTCAACAAAGCTGTTCTGTCTGCCATCTGAATGGTTTAATAATTAGTTAAAACCAATTTAATTAAGCGTTATGATTCTTCACTTTCAGATCAGCCTGAGATGGAGTTTAGGGGAAAAAATGACTGAGGAGAAATTCACGTTCTGTTTAGCTAAGCTTATACTAATTTTTTCAAAGTAGTTGCGATGCTTAAATATGAAGTTGTGTCAGGGAGAAGACTTTCAGTGCTTGCATGGTTCTGGAGTGACACTTGAAGTGAAAAAAAATACCCTCACAGAGACGGGGCTGTGGATGTCTGGCAAAACATTACAAATTTTGTTTGTTTTTCAGGCGGGGTTGTTTGTTTGTTTGTTTTTCTGTATAACAAAGTGCTGTTTAAAAGATAATTACTTTTAATGAATTGTGATACCTAATAGAGGTCTACATCTGGAGCTGTTTTGTCAGGAGGAAGACTATTGGAACTGTAGTGGGCTAAAATTCATGTTTCTGGAGTCAGAGGAGGAAATCATTTCAGTTCTTACAGCTCGTGATGGTGGTTTTCATTATGATTCCTGTCAGATGAAATGAAATAGTGAGATTACGAGTGCAGTGTTTTATATTGTATAAAAATATATTAGGTCTGTATTTACTGATGCAGTTTAAACTCTTAAGTTTAATGATCTAAAATGTACTTTGCAGTGAATGGAGATGAACATTGCCACCAATTTGGTTTTAGGTAGACAGATGTGGCAGATCTTTGAATATGGATAAAGGAAGTTCTGCTGGGACACGCACTCCAGTTGTTTTTGTAGAGGTAAGTATCTTTAAAGTGATTTCTCATGTGAGTTTCACTCCTTAACAGCCCACATCAGGTTTTGCTTTGACACCGAACACTGATTTCTATTTTCACTCATTGTTTTATTTCTCATTCTCTAGAAAAAACGTGTTGATGCCAGAGTCCCTGAAGCAGCCCATGTGAACAGAGTGCCAGAAGGTACTGAAATGAAGCCCTCAACATTGACAGACTTCAAGAGGCTCACAGTGAGCTCTAAAAATGGAGGCTGCTACCTACAGTGTCCGTTGTGCTACTACCAGTGCAACACCAAAAGCTCATTCCAGATTCACGTTGGCTCCCAGCACCCTCTTCACTGCGAGGACATGGCTGTGGGCCGCCTGGGCAAAATCATCTTCTACCAGCGCACAGCCAAGCTTTTCCACTGTCACGACTGCTTCTTCACATCCAAAGACTATAGCAAGCTGTTTGACCACCTGCTGGTCAAGCATTGTGTAACTCGAAAGGCAGTGGCCACGGACGAAGCTGAAGGTACAAAGCCCAGATTGGACGAGGTTAAAGATGGCCGTGGTGCCAGTAAGAGTGGCAGGGACCTTGGTGAGGTCAGACGTGGGGAAGGCAGAGGGCAGAACAAGACCCCTGGATCCGAGACAAAGTCGGGCAGCCCAGTGGGAGAGGGATTCAAGGCATGTTCCCCGCATGGCGCTCTTAAGGCTGAGGCAGGGGTGTCGAGCTCTTCCGGCGAGTACAGTGATCTTATGGGCGGCTCTCTGAAGAGGAAACGAGCCTCTGCGTCCGGCAGCGAGGACGAAGACGAGGAGGAGGAGGACGACGAGGACGAGCTAGCCGGCAGCCAGGCGGCCAAGGAGGAGAAGGATGCCGCTGTGGCCAAGTACGTGGAGCACCTGAGCACTCGTTACTATTACTGCAAGCTGTGCAAGTGGCGGTGCAAGAAAAAGGGCTTCCTGCTCTACCACGTCAGCCAGAAGCACGACGTGCCCAAGCCACACGCCTGCAAGGAGTGCAGCAAGACCTTCCTGCTGGAGACCCTGCTCACAAGCCATGTGAACCTGTGCCACAAGCAGGGGCTTTATCAGTGCCCCTACTGCCCCTTCGAGTCGAACTTCCTGAGAGGGATCCGACGTCACCTCAGCCACTGTCGGGTAGAGGAGGACGATGTGGCAGGGGGAGACGGAGGTCCAGAAAAGGAGTGATGACCTCAGATCCAAAGACGTTTGCGACGTGCAGTCTAGTGAGCGCCGAGTAAGATGGGGATTCCACTTTTGTCTCACTGAACACTGAAGGCAATAAAGCTAGAGCATGTTTTTTTTTTTTCTTCAATACCACTTAAGAGCTCTGTATGTGTTTGATTAGTTTCATGTGTGGTGGCAAAAAAAAATCTTGAAGAAACAACAGTGTTTTGTTTAGAAATTGTTTTGTTTATAGTTTAGTTTTATCTTCAAATCCAGGATTGCTCTGTGGGTTTTTTGTTTGGGTTTTTTTCATTGTTCTTTTTGTCTTTTTTTTTTACATTTTTAAAATTGTATTTATTTTTTAAAATACTGTTTTATGGTAATTCTACAAATTGCACAATTGTGTGTCATTAAATATCAAATCTAATGTTTATGTGCCCTTAAAGGATATTTAAGTTGGTAAAAATAAACCCAACCCTTGACCCCAACCTTATAACCTACTTTCAGTATTAGATCACCATGCACTGTGAGATACTTTACTAACAGCTTTAAAGTACATAGTGTTAGCTTAGTTATCATTGCGTTGCTAGCTAACTTACACACTAAAGATTCACTTGAATTCATTGTGAACATAGATTAGGGTTTAGTACACATTGTATCATAAAACAAAAAAACTCCCTCAGCAATGTTGGATGAAATTCTAAAATTATTACAGTACGTAAAGCTTGCCTGCTTCTCACTACTACCAATGTCTGAATAGTTTAAAAGCAAATTACTTTTAACTAAATAATATAAGATTTATAATTACTTTTAACTAATTAATATAAGATTTATAATTAATTAAAACTAAATAATGATTTATAATTACTTTTAACTAATTAATATAAGATTTATAATTGCTCACCTCTAGTACAGACTAACATGTAGCTGAGAGAAAATAATACTCTGTGCCAGACACATGGTTTTGGGTATCTGACAAAACAAACTAAAATTTTTACAAAGTACATGTTCTGTTTAACTAACTTATATTAAAAGGTCATTGTAATTAATAAGTTATGATGCCTAATAGAGGTCTAAATCTGAAGTTGTTTCGTCAGGGAAAACTCGGCGCATGTTGAATATTACTGTAGCAGCTAAACCTTTTTCAAATTTCCACTTAAATTTCATGATATAACATTTTGAAGTGAAAAGGCACAAATGTAAAAAAGAAACTCAAATATTTTTTTTCTAAGTAAACATAAATGGATTTTTATCCAGAGAAGTAGGAATCTGGTAAGTTAAGGATACTGACTACTATTCATGATCATGTGAGTTTCCTGGGGGGGGGGGGGGATAGGGGAGGAA
>JAOXYF010000014.1:6924709-6944476 GCA_028565775.1 Sternarchorhynchus goeldii | reverse complement strand
CCCCCCCCCCCCCCCCCCCCCAGTCCCATGTTGAAACACTGTGATGTTAAAATCATTAACTGTTTATCAGGGTTGCCACCTTGGTTTAAGTTGCGCGTACAGTTAATATTACAACATTCAAAACCATTTTAGACAGCTACATGCTTCTGGGTTTGTGGCAACAGTTAAGGGATGGCTATTTCCTGTTCCATCATGACTAGCCCCTTGTACACAAAGTGAGGACAATAAAGACATGCTTTGACCCGTTTGGTATGGAGGAACTTCAGTGGGCTTCACAAAGCTCTGACCTCAACTCCCCTGAACAGCGTTTGGATTAATTGGATTGTTGAATTGTTACTAGCAGGACTGGGGATGTTCACTTTAACCATAAGCACATGTACATTATTCATGGGAATTGGCAGTTCACGTCTGTGGTTTCCTGACTACGATTACACTCATGGCGACTTCCGTTAGAACCAACTGTGCTTAGTAGCTGTAACGTCGCGTTTTTACTATGATGAGGTTGCTTTAAAAATTACCCACCACTCAAAAATGTTTATTCTGTTCCTATTGACAAATTGCTCAGCCTCAAGAACATCTTGCGATGTTGGAATGGAAAGGGTTTTATTTTTTAGTCAGTGTGCAGACAGCTTAAATGTGTAATGCTATTCCAAACCGCCTATACCTGTTTAAATGTACGACATCAGAGAAGGGCATGGGTGGGTGTTCTCACTGAGCATGTTTCTGCTGGCAATGACACCATGTGGTATCTGAGAAGCATCATCTTCTGATTTGCTTCAGCCATTTCAGGTAGGTCGTTATTTTCTTTTGCGTTTTTTTTGTGCATATAAATAAAGGGGGAAATGGTATGTAATTTCTATAATCTTATGAGCAGTGAAAAATTTGGTAGAAATGTCTTAACGTGTCAACAAAATTAGCTTTTAACGTATAAAAATATAAGGTTCGAGATGATATTTATCATCGGCAATGTCATTATAATGATTATAATGATCGTTACTTTTGTCATTCTTCTTCTTATTATTATTATTATTGCTTGTTGCTGATGTTTTAAGAAATACCTATTGTATAAATCTCTACATATTTACTTATTATGTAGTGTTCTCCATAACGTTTTTTTTGTTTTTGTTCTGCGCTGGGAAATTTTGAGCTTTTCTGGTGGTCTTTTGTACTTTTGCCCTTTTTAATATGCAGAACTACAGGCTCAAACAGTGGAAATGAAAACGAGGTAGTTATGAAGAACTACGCTTGGATGGGCGCTTCTCTAAACATTTGTCAGCATGCCTCACTGTAGTGTTTTTCATGAGAGTTAGTTGCAAAAAAATTTATTATTAACTGCATTCACTTCTTCTTTTTGTGGTGACCTTCCTTTATCTCGGTTGCTATGTCTACAGGAAAAAAAAAACTTTAAAAAAAAAAGGTCTAAGAAGTCAGCATGCAGGCAAAACATCAGTGTTGTTTTTTTAACTGAAATGAGCATAATGCATTTATTACACTCCAGTGTTGTGGTTTCTCACCAGGAACATGGAAGTGCATTTTGGGTTTGGCTTATGGTTTCTCCTGACTTTTTCCTTTAGCATTTGCTTGATAAAATGTTCAATGCTTAATCTAGCCTTTAAAGTGCCTTCCAAACTATTCTCCAGCATTTATAACCTTGAAAGTAGTTTGAGTCAGCACCAGCTCATTTCATGTGATCAAATCACTGACTACAAAGTCATTTCTAGAACAGAGATTTGGTACAAATCGGTGCAGAGTTCCCTCAGCGATGCCAGGCCAAAAAAAACCCCCCAGCATGACTGAAACACTGAGCACTGTTTCTCTAGAAAACAGTACTGTGAAATCAGCACCGAGCACAAAATAATATTCTGAAACCTGGCTAGGATACATTCTGTGAGCTAACGACAAAACACTTTTATGAGTCACTCTGGATAAGAGCATTTGCTAAATGCGTTAAGTTGGAAAAATGTAAGTGTAAAAATGAAACCTTTTACAATATTAATTATCAGTCTAAATGTGTCAGAAAAAAAAAACGTTCCAGACCATGAGCTCGCTATGCGTTGGTATATAAATGTGCCCAACGTTCCATGACTCATTGTGAAACTTCCAGTCCCCCAATTCCACAACTTAACTCTTTGTTCTTTACAAAAAGAACTAGCATCAAACCGACCCTCTGTCTCAGGAATCTTTTCCACCATTGGAAATACATGTTTACTCATCAAACTATAACTCATGACTTCAAGGCTCTGTCTGCATTTATGCTGCACGTTTATCAGCGATCTTATTAGGTACTCCTGCCCTGCCATATCTGTTACAGGCAGTTGTAAATATGATGCACATGAAGCTGGTCTTGGTAACACATTCATTATCTTAGCTATCTTATACATTTGGATAAATGTTCACTCTTGGAGTCTGGAGAGTGTGGGCATTTTTAAGACCAGCTGAAACCATGGGATATCTGTAGAATTAAAGTTTTAAATTTAAGTTAATTCACCTGTAAATAATAAATATTCACGAGGAATGCCTTGTGAATATTTATTAAATAGGATGCAGTGAAGGAATCCATCTGTTGCATTTGTTCATACATTATTTGTCATTTGGATTCAGATTTGAGGTCTTGAAGTGAACTTGGACTCATCGCATCCAAGCGATGCTCCAAGCCGATTACTTTTGATGATCTAAAGGTTCAATTATGAACAGTTAGCCAACTTCTCTCAGTATGCATCACAGAGGCAAATGCATATGTAGCGTGACATTTGCCTTACCTTTATAAAAGAGAGAGTGTTTGCATTTCATATTCACAAATGTTCACACCTTGTTTCTTAAAACTGTTTTTGCCATTTCAGACCAGCACATTACAGTGTTGTCAATATGAACAATTCAGTAGGTCTGGACAACGCCACCCTAGAAGCACTGGCTAGCCCCCTTATGACTGTTGTCGTGCCTGTGATATACATGTTGGTATATGTTATCAGTACTCCCTGCAATGTTATTGCACTCATCCTCCTCTGTGGACTTACCAAGCGTTCAACACCCACTGTTATCTACTGCATCAACCTCTGTCTCGCTGATCTGCTCTACAGCATTACGCTTCCCCTCCAAGTAAGGTCATAATTATTCATATTATAATTATGTCATTCAGTTTTTATAGTCATTCATATTATCTTAGACTCGTTTATGGAAATATATCATTCAAATTTGCCGCTGATGGTTTGATCGTTTCTCCTGATCTGACCAGGTGGACTACCACTTCCGTGGCAATGATTGGCACTTCGGCATGGTTGCATGCAACATTTCATCAGCTGCCTTCTACTGCAACTTGCAGTGCTCCGTGCTCACCACCTGCACCATCACCCTGGAGCGCTACTGCGGCATCGTGCACCCTCTGAAGGCCCGTCACACCCGAAGCTCCCGCAAGGCCGTCCTGACCTGCTGCTGCATGTGGGGACTGGTCCTCATCATCCAGCTCCCCTATTTCCTCCACAGCTACACCCTGCACATTCCTCAGCTCAACATCACGACCTGTTTTGACGTGCTTCCCAAAGCTGCCTTCGAAGGACCGAAAGGATATGTCTACTACATCGCCATCTACTTGATCTTCTACGTGGGGCCACTGGTGCTTCTGGTTGTCTGCTACTGTTCGGTGGCCTTTGCTCTCCACCGTCCGCTCGACTCTGGGGTCCAGCGTTCGCATCGGCGCATGCAGGCACTGGTGATGGTCGCGGCCATGTCCTTCGTCGTCTGCTACCTGCCCAACATGGTTGTCCAACCCATCCACATGGTTTATCGGAGCAAGAAGCGAAGCTTGTACGCCTACTACAAGCTCATGCTGAGCCTCAACAGCCTCACTTGCTGCTTTGACCCTTTCGTGTATTACTTGGCTTCCAGGGAGCTGCGGCAGGCACTGAGAAGGGTGTTCAGACGATGCACCTGCTGCCAGAGACGTGAGGGGGAAGAGCTTGTCACTTCAAATTTAACCGAGCTTCCCAGCTGCACCAGAGGAAACCAGAATCCTGACAAATCAGTGTCCTGATAAGTCAGTTACATCATGGGCTGTAGAACATTACATTAAATGTGTTGGGTTTTTTTTTTAATTGTATGGTTTATTTGGTCTGTTTAGTCTGTAGTTGTAGTTGTCCTTGTGCTGTGTTTTCAGTTACTTTATCCCATTTCTGCTGATTTAGTTATCTTACCCCATTTCCCCTGAATTAGTTGTGCATGTTTTGCCTCTGGGTGAAACTCACCACATTTAGTATTTGCATACAGACCTTAAAGGTTGGCATTCTTATGCTTTCTCGGATTTAGGATCAACACTTACAGATGAAACTGCTTTTCCAGTCATTTAATTCTGTTCCAGTTTTAAGCTCCTTACATGCACCTTTATTCCTTTGAATTAATGAAATTGTTGCAATGCAAGTTTTCTCCTATATGATTATTATTCTGTCATGTGATAATGTAAAAGAGTGACTGCACTAGTTATATATTCTTCATGTAAAGGCATGACTCAAGAATAGAAGCTGTGTTCACAACCCAAATCTCCGCTGGCAGCACATAACATTCATTACACTTGGTGAGAGACTGCAGAGCTTCACACATGCCTCTTTAGCTGAGTATTCGACACATTACTGTTCATCTGTATGCATATCTGCACTATTAAACATGCTAGCAGAGGATGTCAACCCAGCCACAAATACAATGGCTAAAAATGTATTCATGCTTGAGAAATTCTGCATGTAGAGAACACAATATACTTCAATAAAGCATAATTCACCAGACTACACTGGCATTATAAGGACACTAACAACTTTATAAAAATGAGATGATGTTATGAAATATACAGTATATAGACGACAGAATGTGTCAAGTTTGAAATAAATACTGTATACAATGCATCTTTTCTGGTGTTGGAAAGTTTTCTCAGAAAACAAAAGTTCTCTTTGGGCTGTTCTCTTTAGAGAGCATACATCCATAAATAGAATTCACAAAGAAAAAAAGAATCTATCTGTATTTTCACCTGTCTTCGCAATTTAGTGATACCCTGAAATGAAAAAGTAAGTGCCTTTAGCAAATTTAGATTAAATGTTTTCAAATTAGTTTATACATAAATAACTGAATATTTAACAAGTTCATTTTTAAATTTACATTTATGGCATTTAGCAGACGCTCTTATTCAAAGAGAGCTTTGCTGTTGACTCATAGACTCATAACCTATAAGTAAGTAGGTTAGATCTCAGTAGACATTTGATCTAGATTACTGCTAGAATACAAGAAACATCCTAGTCCTAGTACGAGTTTTATTAAACAAACACAGTAACAAATAGGTACTAGAATTTAAGTTAATCAGCACTGATAAAAGCGCTTGAAAGTGCAGTATCAATGGTCATTGATGGTCATCTGCAAACAGATGAGTCTTTATTCTGCGTTTGAAGACTGCAAGGGATTCTGCAGTCCGAACAATCAGTGGAAGTTCATTCCACCATCTTGGAGCCAGAACAGAAAAAAGTGTGGAAGATTGTCTACCATTGTACTGGAAGCATGGTGTTTCAAGCCGAGCAGTCCTTGATGTTCGAAGTATTCTAGGTACGGATCAGGCCTTGATCATTCTCATCATGTAGGAGGGAGCTGGTCCATTTTTGGCTTCGTAAGAAAGCATCAGGGTTTTAAAATTTTATGCGAGCAGCTACAGGAAGCCAGTGAAGGGAACGCAGTAATGGGGTGACATGCGTGAACTTTGGAAAGTTGTAGACAACTCATGCTGCTGCGTTCTGGATGAGCTGTAACGGCCCGATGGCCCGTAGAGGACCGTGTGTGTGTGTGTTTGTGTGTGTGTGTGTATCTATAAACCAATATATCTGTGTGTAAGTAAAATATATATATATATATATAATTTTTTAAATAATTAATGCATGCTAATAAACAATTTCATTATTTTAACCAAAGCATTTTTTTAATTTTAAACATAATATTTAATTAATATGTCAGATGATTAAAACAAATGACATGGTCCAGTGGCTCTGTGACCATTCAGTTGGCTTATAACAATGGAAGTACTAGAAAAGCTGAGTGAAGACTCCATTATATATAGGAGTAGCATGATATAGAATCATTCTGCATTCACATAAGCTATGTTTGAGCCAATGTCTTATCATACAGTAACGAAGATTTGCATGTGTGTGTGTGTGCGTGTGTGTCCAATTTGAGATTTGAGACTAACCAGTGTGTTACTGTATGAACAATCATGGTACAGTCACAGTACAGTTTCATTAGATGGTGTGAGATGGTGAAAAAGAAAATTAAAAAAGCATGTTTAAAGAAAAAAAGGAAATGAATGATAGACATGATTGCATCTGTGTTTAATGTGCTGTGTTAGCTGTGTTAACAAATACTTGACAATGTGTATATGATAATATACCACCATGTTAAAAAAAATACAATGCTATGACAAACAGGCTGGTATCACAATGATACGACAAACATACTTTCACAGTGATAGGACGATTAGACTTCTCTGTTGCAGACGTCCTCAGAGAAAAAAAAGACTGCAGACATGCTTTCTGGTCCAGGTGTGCTAATACCTTTTATATTTATGATAGTACGTGTGTATATGACCGTCTATTTCAGTTAGCAAAATCTCATTTAGTGGTAAATGATATATTTCTAAATAGTAGTTTAAGTTTCATCAACTGTAAAAGTCCCAGAGACACGGCTCTTCAGATACCCGTGACCCATTTCTTCTCTTTCGTTTTGAGTTTTGTCTGCATCTGATTTCCAGAAGTAGCATATTCTTCATAATGAAATAAACCGCCCCGTTTCACCAAAATTATAAGATACCGACAACATGGGTCGATGTTTTAAGTAACAAACTGCGAATGAAACGTGTCTGAATTGCTCACGCCTCGCACGTTTAGCATTAAATGGCCTTTTCATAGTGTAGACGGCACAAATACTTGCCGATATCCGGTTAAGACTTTATTCTCCTTTCACCCCCTTCTGAAATGTACATCGGCGTTACCTTTCTCTGTCTGTGAGAGGTGGCCTGTGGTGAATAAAAAAAAAGATTACATCTCATTGTAAAATGACTTACCATCGTTTTAGTGTGCTTGACTTCCAAATAGTGAGCTATTTTCAAATATATGTTTATGCAGTGATTAGGGAAAAAAGCACAGTTTTTTGTCACATAAGAACAATTCAATGTACAAAGTTGGACACAGTGATTATATCACGAGGACGAAGCTTGGATTTTTTTCTTCAAATTCTCCGATCTACCTCCTGCAGCTTTCTCCCCTCCATTTGTTAAATTCTGTATAGCACAATTATCATTCGGGGTTTAAATTGAAGTTAAGCATTGAACAGGGTAAGGATCTGTCTCGTCATACAGGGTCTCGATATTTAAAAGTGTGGTGTAATTTGTAGCGATGCAGTGATGATGCTGTTGAAGAAGACTGACACTGTTTTGCTTGTACATTTGAAGTTTATTGCACAGTAGAGCCGTATTTTATTAAGCATCTGGGTCTGCTTGAGAGAGGCTTCAGGCCAATTTGAAATCCTCTGAAGCCACCACTAAACCTTCCACAATATATACGTTAGTTGGCAACAACCCAAGTCCCGTACAAGGAAACTCTTTGCCTATTTAAAATAGGGAGCTAATTATAGGAAGCCTGTCTGTCAGAACTGCTGACATACAGGTGACCCTGACCTTCTCTAGATCTCCTTTCTCTACTGTAAGTATCTTCTCTCTGCTTCTTAGTCACCTCAGCAATATCTATATGGAAACAGATTTAAAAGATGTCACATTTAAACCTAAATACCAATTTACTTGATTGTCTTAATTCAAGACACTACAAGAGCATTTGGACTGAAAGCCCACTCTGCAGTGACCAAACCTCTCGTTAGCAGAAAGAATCAAAAAGCTAGACCTTTGCTGAGGAGCATGTTGTGTGGACATAGGAGAAGGAGAAGATATTTTAGTGATGAAAGCAAGTTTGATTTATTTGGGTTTGATGGGAAACGTTATGTTTGTCGACAAACTGGGGAAAGACTGGGGGAACCCAGAGTGTGTAAAGAAGTCAGCGAAGGTAAAGGAGGAATTGTTGGACCTCTCATACAGTTACATGGAAGAGTGAATGCAAGTGTGTATCAGAACCTTCTTCAACAACATATGGTTCCTTCATTGCATTCATCACTCAATCAGCCAGCAATTTTCATGCAGGACGATGCCCCCTGTCACACAGCAAAACGGGTAAATCAGTTCCTTGAAACTGAAAACATTGAAACAATGAAATGGCCAGCCCAGAGTCCTGATCTAAACCCAATAGAAAACTTCTGGAAAATCCTTGGTGGCAAAGTTATGGACAAGAAACCCACAACAATCACAGAACTGTGGAAGAGACTGGAAGATGAGTGGACCAAAATCACACCAGAGCGGTGTAAGAGACTAATGATGTCTTCTTCTTGCAAAAAATACCTGCCTATTATGTACTTTTGCACGCTGAATCCAAATGTTTTCTGAATGTCTCTACCATTCAACCATATATGTATAGTATGAAAAGCCAGTCCAAAAGAGTCAGGATCCCCTCTATGCTGGCAGGATACTGCTAGACACGGAAGAGGGAAATTCCTGAGGCCAAACATAACCAAAACCCATAAACTGTACATTTTAGAAATTTGCCTGTCCACATTTTAGGTGTACCAACAGCCTTATTTATGAATAAGTAATAAATAATAAGTGTAAAATTTGCATACATAAAAATTATACATGATAGAAAAATTCTGAAAACAGATTCACAATTATCATAATGTGTACTATAAGGTCCAAATATTCAGCGTAGAGCAGGCAAGCAAAAAAAAAAATTATATTCATTGTATAATGAGAAATGCTACCAGTTTTTAATTACTTTATTATTACATCTCTATAATTTCTAGAACAATTTATTTTGTCAAGAAAGAAAAAGACAACTGACAAACACTAATTTTAAGACATCGTTATGACCATCACTTTGTTCAAATCTCGTTTTCCACCGAGTACTTCAAAAATGACTAAGGGGTGCCTTCTAGAGGTGAATTATTATAATTACAGCATCATTTAGTCAAGAAGAATAATAATCTTGTTTCAGCCTTGACCATATCTGAACACTTAAGGGCAGTAAAGACATTGTGGAGTTTTCTAGACACATTTTATGAATTCATATGATATCCTTATGTTATGTACTGTTAACATCTGTGACATTTCAATATTTATTTTATAAATCCAAAGAATATATCACACAGCAGCTCTGACAAACACCTTGTTTGTTACAGCAAAAAGTCTCCTAGAGTCTCCCCTTTCCCTTAATCCAGTGTCCTCAAAACATTTCTCCACTGTGAACACCCACTGTGATGCTGTTAGCTATTTTCCATAAAGATTACTTAAGTAATGGTGCTTCAGTAATGGTGACAACACAGTTTGGCAGCGCTACTGTAAGGGGCAGCAGGGCCACTGTGGTGATCAAGGGCTAAGATACCCGGCAGGCTGCTCCCCTACAACTGCTCACTAGAAGGGAGACCCCACTAGCAGGACCCAAATGCTGATAAGGTGGAGCCAGAGAACCAGGAGCTAGGGAAGTGGGCACCAGGGAAACTCAGCTTGGCCCATTACACTAGCATGGAGAAGGGGGAAACAATGGTAGGACACCTGAAGTCTGGAGTGTGAGGGGAGCGCTTGGTGGAGAAACAAATGGAGCAGATGGCTCACCCAACCAAATGGAATGTGTTTACAGGTGAGCCAACCCCAGTCACTTCCAGAAGATAATAATAGTCCTGCTCAGCTAGCAAGGTCTGGGACTCAGACTTGCTAGATAAGAGGACTTGAAAGCACCCACTAATCCACCAAAGAAGTGGAGATGGTTGAATACAGAAGGCATACAAGACGAACAACTCAGAAGGTAACTTGGAAATGTTTTTCCCCTGGAAATAAGAATGAAAACAAACACAAGGGACAACAATAACTTGCAGGACAGGAAAAACAAAGACTTACAACAAAAAACAAAGCAATAACATTTTCTAGCAAGCTTAAGTACATATGGCATACGCCAGGACTTCACAAAGAGTGAAGCAGTTGCAAAACTGCTTATATAAAGTGGAGCACTGTCACCCTCTGGTGGCCTCACTGTCACCCTCTGTTGGCAGAATGCTGGTGCTGTGAGCCGTTTGTTACCACCGCAAGGGAATAGCATGCCATAAGGTCAGAAAAGAAAAAAAAAAAACCCATATTAAAACTTCACAAAGTAACAACTGTTTTTTGGCAAGTTTTCCACACTTTTATTTGTTATTCTAGTTTGTATTACTTAGTTCAAGAAAATAAAACCACTGTGATTAATATTTCATAATTTTTATGTAGTTTTATGTAGAACAGTTATGAATTTCTATCCTTTGCTGTTTCCAGTAAGGACCCTACATACAGCTGAAAATGTTTGATTGGATCTATTGGATAAATAAAATAGTGAATATTTGAAAACATTAATAAACACAATCATATTAAATGAAGGGTGAAAAAGGGAATTTGATGGCAATAGCTAGACTGACCTCAAAGGTTAAACTTGAAACTTAAAAAAAGTAGAAAAGCTGCTTATTAAAGTTCATTAGAGTTACAGTATGTTACATGGTTCATTAGAGTTACAGTATGTTACATGGTTCATTAGGGTTACAGTACTTTTGTTCCAATTATTCTTTTGGTGTTGTAAATGCTTCTGAGTGTCCCATGTCGATTTTGTTTCATTGTCATATATTGCTTACACTGCTCTCGTGTTTTCTGCATAGTTAAGCTTTATGCTTTCCTGTGTCTAATGCCTCTGTATCTCTGGTTCCACTTAAACTTCCTATGTTAGCCTCTTAGTACTTTGCATGGTTTATTAGAGTTACTAGTACTCTACATGGTTCATTAGGGTTACAGTACTCTACATGGTTCATTAGGGTTACAGTACTCTACATGGTTTATTAGGGTTACAGTACTCTACATGGTTCATTAGGGTTACAGTACTCTACATGGTTCATTAGGGTTACAGTACTCTACATGGTTCATTAGAGTTACTAGTACTCTACATGGTTCATTAGGGTTACAGTACTCTACATGGTTCATTAGGGTTACAGTACTCTACATGGTTCATCAGAGTTATGTTGACAAAAATGACAATTATTCTTTTGGTGTTGTAAATGCTTTTGAGTGTCCCATGTCGATTTTGTTTCATTGTCATATATTGCTTACACTGCTCTCATGTTTTCTGCATAGTTAAGATTTATGCTTTCCTGTGTCTAATGCCTCTGTATCTCTGGTTCCACTTAAACTATGTTAACCTCTTAGTTTTGATCTGTTTGCTGTAGTTAATATATAGTTCCCAGTTGTTAGAAATTTGGTTAGAAAAATATGATTTTCTATGATTTTATGCAATGTCAGATTTCCAAGCTCTAAGACTATGAACTGTTTACCTTGATTGTCATGATCCTGGATCTGTCCGTAATAAAGCTTAGTCCATCTGAGCGGTTGTGTCCATGTAACCCACGTATCTTGTTACAAGAATTCTGCGTATCCACTCTCCAGCTAATCTGAATACTGTTGGAGGCAGTAGAATATTTTGTAAATGTCTGCAAATTGATTTCATGAAACTTTTTAACAACGATCATTTAACAAATTGCAGATTTTGGAGAAATGCTCTTTTACATTGTCCTGCCTTCAATATGGGAAGAAATCCACATTGCCGTAGGCTCTGGACAAGGCAGGCAGGAATATACAGAAAGAACAAATAAATTAACTTCCGTCCTTTTTCCATATTTTATTTATTTATTTGTTGTTTTATTTTTATAGTCAATAATGAGACGAGATCTGTAAAAATCTGTTGGAAACCTGTTTGGAAAGATATTTAAGCAAACGTTTGAAATGTAAGCTAGAGTGTTACTGGACAGTCTATGTTCATGTTGTGTGCATATTGTTTGACAGATAAAATGTCTGTATTTTGAGATTATCAGTGTTCTGTGTTGTCGGGTGTGTAAATTTGTTTACTTCTCAAGGTTAAGATATGGTGGTCAGAAAGGTTATTTTTTATTTCTGCCTTGAGAGGTGGCACAGTGGAATGTTAAAGTAGTACAGTTTGCTCCCACACACTGTGATGTGCAGTTTAGTCTTCCGTTTTGAGTAGTGGAGGGCTCTTTGGAAACTCCTCCTCTTTTTTAAACTTCCTGTTTTATGCTTTCCAGTAAGCTCTAGTACTTGTTTCCCCTTTGTAGTACATACTTAGGTTTTTGTGTGTTTAGTTGTATAGTTGTATCTCTGTTGGTGTTGGTGGCAATGTGGTGTGTCAGAGACAGGTACGTTCAGTTTTATACATGATATGTCGTTATATATAACACACACACGTGTGTTATATGTCTGTGATGTTTTTTAGTAATCGTGGTCATTGATTGTCTAGTATTTGGCATTCTACTAGAATATGGGTAGCAGAATGAACTAATAAAACTGATGTTTTTAACATTGAGCTGTGATACTCATTCAGACTGCTTCTTCTGCACTCGCTATGCTTTCTGTCTTGTAGTAAGCATAACCCATGAACCTAGTGTAACGCGTAAATTTTATCAAAGGGCTTGTTTTCCTTTGCATTTTAAACTAAATTGACATATCTGTCACGATGTGGTGCGGGTGCACTGCAAGAACGGGCCAGAGGCGTATCACGGATGAGGCAAACATGAGCACAGAGTCACGAACGACAGACTCAGATGCAGTCAATGTCCGACAATAATGTAGTGACACGCACACGCTCGGGATGAGACGCAGGTGAAACGAGTAACATTGACGGACAACGAGACAGACGAACGACACGCCCCACAACGAACAGCACACGAGCACACCTCCACACCGACACACCCATACAAACACGGGACTAGGGAAGAGGCAAAAGCGGCCATCATCACAGTATCCATATCCCGCGTCTGCACGTACAAAGTCAGGTCATGATCTGTTCAGTGTTCCTGGTTCAGAACATATGTGTGAACTTTTGTCGCTCCTTGACTGTAACCTTCCTCACTGTTCCAGTTTTACTATGAGATTGTTTAGACTGTTGATGTCCCTCTCTTTGGTTCTGGCAGTTGATACAGGTTAGTAAGTTTTCTTGTAAATTATTTATTGAAAAAAATAGGCCTTAATTTCTTTGTGTTGTGAATGACTGGCAACAATTCACATTATAATATTCATATGTTCATTTAATCTTTTTTTCAACAATATTTATTCAGACTATGAAGACTATGAAGACTATGAAGACTGTGAACATGATCTATCACAGGTACTATATCCGTGTTCAGATATGCAGTTACATGCAATTATGCATGTGGAGTAGAATCTGAATTGATTCTAATGTGGATTTTCTCTCTTAGCCTGAATTCACATGTGAGAATGACCAGAAGATGAATAGTAGTTCAAATGCCCAAAAAAGTATGCATTTACATTTATTAAACAAAACCTCTGATATTTCTACATTCAGTCTTGTAATCTCTATTTCTATTATTCAGGCTACTATTATCTAGAAGCAGTTTAACTTTCACAAAATGACAGAACTTATGTATTTAACTTTGAGCAAAGCTACTTAATTTCCCTCCCAACATATTCATCTGCAATTCTTACAAACCAGTTTTTTCCAGCATAACCTCAAAAGTGTTGTTGTCATTTCTCAGGTCTTCGTCTTTTTGCGTGGAATAACATCTCCTGCATGATCTACAAATCTGACCAATTAAACTGCTCCTGGAGCACAAAAACCCTTCCTAAAAATGTACAATACTCTGCTTCATTTAAGTAAGTCTCCATGATTATGTGATTGAGTGTTTGACATATCTGGATGCCATTATCTGTTTATCCCTTGATGAAACATGACACTTGTGTGATAACTCTTTACAAGATCAGTTCAATCTCGTCAGCTGTAAGAGCTCCATGGTGTAACAGTTGTTTTCTTGAATCAGATTACCATGTAAGGAAGCGGAGCATCCTTTACACTGTTTCCCGCATCCTGCAGAAGAAAGTGTTGAATGCCATGGCATTATTTCAAACTCTTCAAATATGACTGAATTTTTTCCATATGTGGTCAATATCAATATTTCCATATCTGGTTACTGGTGTGTTGGTAAAAACACATATATGGAACACGACATTGGTAAGAATGCAAGTTTGTGTATCAAATGATTGTATATTAAAACAAATTAAACATAGAAAATCCCCAAACTTGTGCTTTATATTAGTAATTTAGTCTTTGTACTCTTGCACAACAATAGACGGTAACATTTGCACAAAAAATGTTAATGATGCAAATGTGATAACATTACATATGTTAATGATGCGAATGTGAATACATTTACATATTTTTTTTAAATTGTACTGTTGCTGGTGTCTTTTTCTCTCAGAAAAACTGGATCCCCCTAAATTAACCACATTCTTAGTCAAGTCAGAATACCTGGAGATACGGTGGTCACGGCCAGAAAGTCTTGCCACTAATATCGAACGCTGTTTTAAATATGAAATAAAGATTAATGATGAGGTAACATTTGGTCTCTAACATTTTGCAATACTTTTATAGTACTACTGATATACCTTTTTTACCGTCACAGCTTTTAAGAATTATTTCTACAAATTGTTTTCTTTGTTTTTTTCTCTCAAGATTGTAGTATTGACTGAAAGCTTGGAATATAATACAACAAGGATCGACCCTACGAGGCCCTACAGAATACAAATTAGAACGAAATTGAGCGAATCCTGTGCTTATGCAAAGTACTGGAGTGAATGGAGTGCAGGAGTGGGTGAGTCATAGCACAAGTTTTACCACTTGAGGTTGACCTTACCTGTGAGTCTGATGATGGTGTATGTGTCTGTACTGTTTGAATTAGAGGTTGGCCCATCTGAGAGCCGTTACCAGCTGAACACAATCGTGATGGTGTCCATTGTATTTGTGCTTCCCATGATGGTCCTGGCTATACTGCTGGTGTGCAAGTTCCAAAGGTAAAGAAACTTTTATTTTGTCTCCTCTTTCTTATTATCTCTGATGTTGGTTTGTTTGTTTGTTGCCAAGAGAGAACAACACTGATGGAACCTGAATGATTTTTAAAGCGGCACCACTGAAAGTCAGTCATTCTCATTGACTTGAATGATTTTTAAAGTGGCACCACTTAAAGTCAGTCATTCTCATCGACATGTTTTGTGGGTTTCAACACACCATATATGGAGCATGACACAAAATGTGTGAATGTATGTTCCCCTGAAATAACCACATTTCCCATACATAGGTTATGAAACATTCTGAGAAAAAAAAAACTCCCAGATGTTGAGATGAGCTTTGAAGCTTTACTGACCACCTTAAGCTTTACTCCAGTGAAATGGATTGTGAAAGCCCAGCAGTGAAGTTGCTATAGAAATGACTTCTGACACTTGACTTCTTATCAATTGTCTTGATAATTGTCATTTTGGATATTGTACTGATATCAAGAAAAACGTGCAATTCTTTGTCATTCTTTACATTTTCTGGCCTGTATTTAGTCTTGTTTATTGAAAGGTCCCAAGGTTTACTCCATGTAGGCTAGTACTATATTTCTTTTTGTTTGTTTGCTTTTCTGCTGTCATCACACTCAACACACCTATTATTAGCATTCAAGTGGAATTTCAGTTTGTTAGACCAGGGAATGCAGTAATGAGCAATGTAGAGAGGCCAGTCCATTACCATGACCTGGGAAAAACCGGGGTGTTAACTAAGGCACTATCTGAAAGAAACATCTAAAATCCTTCTGAAGTGCTGAACATCTAAAAAATCCTCCTGAAATACTGAATCACATTCAGTAATATGACTCTCATTTGGTCCAGTGTACTCATCATGTACTGAGATATAGAATTCTCTTTGTTTCTATAGGCTGTCAGAGAAACTCTTTCCTTCCATACCAAGCCCATCTGGGAAAGTTAAAATGCTTCTCGAAAAAGATGACATCAGTCATGTAAGATGAATGTTTTCAATATTCACGTCTTTTTATGCATTAGTTGGGCACTTGTAATTATGTAGTTGCTTATTTTCTTTAAGTTGTTTACTTATTTATTCATTACAAATTCAGTTTTCTAACAAACTTATTTCTTTTTTCTCTACTAGGTCTTACCACCAAAACATGTTGAGTGGGTGTCTGAAAGTGAAATATTTCAGGTGATAAGCTAGAGGTGTATTTAAGAACAAACATTGTTAATGACAGCATGGAGGAAAGGTTCTCTATGACCGGCCCTCATTGGAGGAGCCGGTGTAGACAGCAGAGCTTATATAGAGGTTGCTACAGATGTGGTAGCTACTAGGTCGTCATGGCTTTCATGGTAATAAAGACTGAGAGATTCAGCCTCCAGCTTTGGGAGTGAGGAGTAGCTTTGCATACAACAATTCCATATTTTCAATGATCATATAACAAATAAAACATTTTAACTTCTGAAACTTGACTGTATTTTTATCTTTTTTTATTGTGAATGCTACTATATCAATAACTTTAGTAAAAGATATACTAGGCTACTGTAATGTAGCAGTTGTCATAGTGCAGTGGCCACCCAGCCTCAGGGATGAACCCACTGCTGCACACACAAACACACACACACACACACACACATACTGCACCTTCCCCATTTCCAATCCTCTGATTATTGATTACCTGTCCCTGTTCCTTTTCGTTTCCACCCAAAGGCTACACACTATTTCTCGCTGCTACTCTCACTAAAGATGCCCCAAGTGTCAGCGATGCTCTTCGGCCTTGAGATCTTCTGCCAGTGTCATTTTTCATTTGTGATTTTGGTCATTCCATCACTGTCCTGTTTTGTTTCATTTTGCCACTCCAAGCTTGAGCTTGCGCTTGCCCCGCCCCCTGCACCCCTCCTGCACCTATCACAGCAATGATTTGTAAACCTAAAGCCACATGGAAAGTATCATTTTAAAGCTGTTAAGAGTATGAATGTCACTTACTTAAGATAATACAACACATGCCAGCTTATCTCTCTCCTAGTGTTCATATAACTCTGTCAAATAAAAACTGCTTGAAACAATACTTCTTGCCAACTACAGGTAAGTCATAAGGGGCTTTAGAGCAAGATTATATCCCAGTTCAGGACTATATTACACTTCTTTGTGGAAATACACAATTGGAGGGGTCATTTCCGGTATCTAGGTTGGCCCTCAACTCCCACCAGTCATCTCCTATCCCACAAGTGGGTAAGAGGGTGGATTTAAGGGACTGCCTGAAGTCTTGACTGCCCAGTTGTGCCTCTTCTAACCTCGTTCCTGAGTCCATCCACGATGAGAAGGTCTCAGGACCCGCTGCCCAAAGCTGGCATGTCGTTGTTCCTCAAGAGGTCGTTGCCGCTCCAGTGCCCGAGTACGATGCAGAAGTCGTCACTCCAGTCCACAGCAGTGAGTCCGCCCTCACACAGCCAGTCCCCGTGTCCCGCACACCTATGGCTGCGTCCCGCAGCCTCCTCCTGTGGCAGCTAATCATAGCCTGCCCAAGATGCCTGTTAATATCCAGGAAGGATATGATGCGTCCAGATAGGTATGAGCAAATCTCACCTGCAGCTCATACAGTGAAACTTTACATCTTCTTAGAAATGACTTGTGTTTAGTCAATGACTACAGTGGTTAAAAAATGATTTTGCTATTGGCTTTCATCAGAAAAACCCAGTGGTGAATGCATACTTACCTTATATGCTTTTAGTGTTTTTATCAACTGCTCCAATTAAATTGTTTTAATGCATGTTTTATTGTAAGAAACTAGTAATTCAATTTTTTAACTTCCGTTAACATATTGTCACATCGAGGCGGACACCCAATCCGCTAGCCACGCCCACCAATTCGACGCTAACCCGGTCCCAATCGCCTGTCTATTGAGCGCACGTGGCGCTCATCACCACGGTGACTATTTAAAGCCACAGCACTGTTGTATCAGTGCTGTGCATAAGCCTCGCTTGAGTGAATGTATTCCGCCTCTGTGCGTTTCACACGCTGCCTCGGTTTTGGTTTCAAGCTGCTGTACTACAGCCCTGTCGGTACCACCCGGACATCGCTTTGTTTATTCGCTTGCTTGCTTTACCCTTGCATTTGTATGACTTGTACGCCACTGGCAACCCGTCTGATAATAAACTAGCGAGTATGTTTCCAGTAGCGCCTGCCTTTGCTTCCTCCGCCCCGCGGTCACACACATACTGTATTTATTCATTATATATCGGTACTGTCATGGCAACCAATCCTGAAGATGATGCCTTTGTCTTATTTATTATTAATGGAAAAAAAGACTCCATATTATGGCCTTATGAGCCATACTACCTGTAGCTCATACATGACTCATGTCTGTAAAAGCCACTGGACAAGTTGACCGCAGTGCCCCAGAATAGCTCTTGGATTAGAGAACAAATTTGACTACATGACATTAGAGAAATGCATATGTGACAACATGGTAGACTGAACTTTCTGTTTAACTGTGTAATGGAACGATCTGTTTTTGGAAGGTGTCATATTATGTGGTCAGACCTATAGGCCAATGAACTGCAAGTGCTATTACGGAAGTTTCTAGAAGCACCACAAACTTAGGGCTGAAGCAGCAGACCACACAAATTCACCAGATGTGAAGCATGTAGTGTGTAAAAAAAACACGTTTGTGAGCCACGTTGTTACACTTGCTACGGTAAACCTTCTGAAGACGTAATGGTCTGATGCTTTTTTTCAGGGTTTTTCGAGTCATTTTGGTTCCTGTGAATGTAATGTTAATATTACAGCATGCAAAGACATTTTGGTCAATTATGTGCTTTCAACTTTTGTGGCCATTTCGTGCTGCAGCATATCTGTCCCCTCTGCACAAAGGAAGGTCCATAAAGACTCACTTTCATGAGTTTAGATGTGGAGGAACTTCACTGGCCTTCAGACGTCCTTGAGCTCAGCCCCACAGAATAGCTTAAAGAGAAGATGGATCATCCAATTGCGGGCCACGCCTTCTCATCTAACATCAGTACCTTGTTTTGACTAAATGTGCACAAATTCCCACACACACACTCCAAAATTTTGTGGAAAGCCTTCCCAGTAAAATGGGAACGGTTATAGCCATTGTGGCTTTAGTAAAAACTTACAGATCATACAGTGTATGATCTACTCTAGTAATATAGTTTATTAACATATAGTGTATGATCTAGTGTAGTAATATAGTTTATAGGTGTAATGGGGCAGTGGTTAATTCCACTTGCCAGACAGACGCTTAGGATAGAGTAGTGATCCCACGAACATGACTGGCTGTTGCGTGTGCACTCTTCAATTTGGGGCAGAGTTTACGTTAATATCGCCTCATTTTGTGGGTGCCATGCTAACGGTAAGCAGCATGTAATGTTGGTGGTGCGATAAAAATATAATCATCTACAGCTAAAATGGCTTTTAGTCAATTAATTGTAGTAATGCTTTGTTTATTTATGTTCCTTCGTTAGTATTTGTGTTCTTATTGGAACACTGAGAGGGATTTCCAGACTATGCAGAGAGCTAGTCGGTTAAATAACTGCTAACGTCTACACATAATAGCATACGGCTCTAACGTCTGCTTGCACCCGTTATGAAGTATACGAGGAGATATGAAGTATACGAGGGGATATGAAGTATATGAGAAGATATGAAGTATACGAGGAGATATGAAGTATACGAGGAGTTATGAAGTATACGAGGGGATATGAAATATACGAGGAGATATTAAGTATACGAGGAGATATGAAGTATACGAGGGGAT
>JAOXYF010000014.1:6839090-6866329 GCA_028565775.1 Sternarchorhynchus goeldii | reverse complement strand
GTGTTGCCCCCCCCCCCCCCCCCCCAGACTGGCCCCCATAAATCTCCAGTCTCCTTCAAGTCTGCCCCTCCAGCCTATATCATGTGTCCTGACAGCTGATGAAAGCAGACGAGGCCAAATAGATATTTATGTTTTTGTCCTTTGCACAGAAAGGTGACTTAAGCTTACCGACTACAAGTGTAGTAGTATGGAAGTAAATGGAGACTATAGTCAAGGGGAATCAAAAAGAGAGACAAACATCCTGACAGGGTAACATCCAGCTGTGTGCTTCTTTCAACATCCATGTCAAGCAGTGCTTTTAGTCAGATTATTAGGACTCATCCAAGCATAGATGCTTCTAAAATCAGCTTAAATCATCAATCTACAACTCACTGCGTTTAACGTGCTGTGCGAACCAGGCCAGAGGAATCCTCCTGGCATCAAGAGAGTGAGGAACAGGATCCACGAGCAGGGAAGGCAAGGAAGGCAGTGAAAAGAGAACGTTTTCTTCCCAGAGCTTGGTCCTGCAAACGATCCCGAACGACAATCCCAGCATCCTCCATTCTCGCTGTCGCTGACACAGCGCGTCGAGGGACCAACATTAAACGCAAGCGCCCTGCGCACCGCTAAGCATTCGGGCCGTGACGCGAGTTCCCCAGAAGGAGGCGGGATCAGCATCTCCGCGAAGGCCTTCGCCGGCACTGTCTCGCTCCTCTCAAATATTGATGCTAATGGGAAGTGGTGGAGGGATTCGTGTCAGCGGGAAACGCGCCGCCTGTCATGTCCGCCAAGCCGAACGGGACAGGTGGGAATGACAGGTGGGGAGAGCGGAGAGCTTGTCCGTGTCGGCCAGGTTGACACCACCGGCAGGCGACCTCGTTTCGGGCCAGAACGTCACGCGTTGCCCCTCTCTGGGGAGGGTTAGGGTTAGGGGTATGTCGTCTTGCTATGGGTAACGAGTCGAAATAGGTTACAGGCCCCCAGTCAGGCAACATGAAACAGCTTTTGCAAGCATGTCACAAGTGCTTCCTGTCGGGCTGCTAGACACTTCTATTTGAACTACACAGATTTATACGAAATAAAGAACACATTATATTGATAAACGCTTATGAACAGTGAATAAGACCTCAGGTACATATGTGGTGAAAATTGGTTCGAGCCTTATTAATTGTGTTCGCTAGCATATGAAAGATAAAACCTAACTGGAGATCAACATTGCATATGCTGAAGCTTTGGCAGGTAGTCCAGTGTGCAGGTATACTAACACGAAACTCCGGGTCTCTGCTTAAGCTGAGATGCTCTCCTTGGTTCATCCAGGTCCTACTGCATTCAGGATTCCAGCTGAGAAGCACAAGACATGGCTGCCTATGGGAAGTTCCTTTAAGAAATCAAATGGAATAAGGTGCCACACAGACGTGTGGAGATTAGCCCTGCAGTGAAGGTCCAAATCCCTGGGCGGTCAATTTTGATGAAAATACCAGAAAATCACAGTCATTGCCAGGAGCAGAAAAGTGCTTGTTAGCGTAGCTTGCCTGAAGTCATCTCTCTCTCTCTCTCTCTCTCTCTCTCTCTCTCTCTCTCTCTCTCTCTCTCTCTCTCTCTCTCTCTCTCTCTCTCTCCTCAATCCATACCATATGTGTATGTGAGGTGTAGCTACATTGGTTAGCTACTTATTGGTTCAAGCAGAGATCATGTAAACCATTTTACAAACTTTGTATCAAACCTGTCCAAAAGCTGCTCACTTGCAATGAAAAATATACCAACTGCATCAATAGAAATAAAGTATCACACACCCACCCTCCACAAACAGATAAAAATATTCTGGTAATTACCTGCAAAACATGGGAGTAAAGCCATTTCCTGTGCTTTCTTGTATTGGAGAAAATGCTGAAAAGCTGGAGGCCATTTGGTTAAATGATGTATTTCATGTGTTTTTAACTTAAAAAGTAATCTCTCTCAAAACAATGGTATACAATAAACTCTCTTAAGATTAAGACACGAGATTTTCTCCCACTCCCTTCCTCCTCTACTTTATCTCAGCTTTGCCTAATTAGAATTTGGACAGGCATTCAGAAAATCATTTTAGGCTGATTTATAGTGTTTTGCATATAGAGCGGAGCGTGCTTTGTGTTCAAATGAAATGCCATTGCTCGTTCTCTAATGATAATCATAAAATGTAATTCAATTAATTAATGAAAAGGGTCATATTTGTTTATTAAAAGGTTAAATGGGTCCTAAATGTTTGGTAGAGAACTTTTGCAAAACGCTTCCAAATGATTTGGAAAAAATCATAGCACTGTTCGGGATCCATATTTGAGTAAGCAGGTGATACGCTCCAGAACCCCAAAGCGACACTTCACAACTCTTCACGTAGTGTATGTCCAATCTTATTTATAGTGGGTCGCAGGTTTTATTTGAACTGATCTTCCCTTTACATTTCATCCATACTGTTCTAACTCTGTTATGTATGCATGATACCCTTGTCTTATATGATACTGTGTTCAAGTTTCCATGTGCCTTCACTCGTAAAAGCAACACTGGTCAAATTTCACACAGCATAACGGCCCTGATGATTCATCCTGTCTTTATTCCACTAGACTAATACGTACATTCACCGGACTTTGATTACAAACACCTTCATGGTTCCTTCTCTCGCATTATTTGGTGGATCTGTCTTATAGGTACATTTTATGAATGCACATTTTCATTCTGTAGCTGATGTGTTGCCATGCCCTCCTGTTCATCACTGAGAGGTTCCTTGTCCACAGGACCACAGATATTATTTAGGTTCTGCCCATTCTCTCTCTCTCTCTCTCTCTCTCTCTCTCATTGCATTGAATGTCAGTGCATTAAAAGTAATCAGATTCATCTAGATTACAAATGACACTTTGACATTTTGTACTGTCATATTTTATTTGAGAAGATTGAGCCTCAGAGTTAATTAACCAAATCAAACATGCTATTTGCACAAGCCACTATGGTGAAGTAGCTACAGGTTTGCCCAAGTTTGCCTTAACAAAAGATCAACTGGCTTACAGTTGGTCTCTATTTATAAATCACTGGAAAGGTGAACTTTTCTGGATATAAGACCATCTTAAGTACCTTAAGCACACTGTTTAAAGGAAGGGTAAGAAAATGAAGACCTAAAATGAACGATATGGAAAAAAAAAAACCTATAAAGTAATACCTGTGTTTGTCTGTCCCAGTGTGCACTGCTGGATCATCATATCATATCATCTCACTGCCTGGATAAAACTGTCCCTCAGTAATCACACTTGTGAGGGAGGCCACAGAAAGGCCAGCTTCCAAAGACCCAGGATGTTTCAGACGGAGCACTTCGCTTTGCACAGTAGGACCTCTGTCTGAAATATCCTACTTCTTTGGAAACGTTGTGTACTACTCTGCTAGATTTTTACATATCTCTGGTGCCTCACTACAATACACTGAAGTTAATTTTTTTAATGTTTTTCACATAATTCTCTGAAATAAGAGTCAAAGGTTTCTTGGACAGCAGCCTATTTATTATTGCTGTGCAACATTAAAATTTTCATTATACTCTTGAGTCAATTTACATAATCCAGTGATACTTTTCAAGAGCACCACCTAATAACACTCCCTCACATCTTTCAGGCCTGTAATTCATTGTGCTGAAGAATGCAGACAATTATCACATGCTTAACCCCCGCGGGGTGGTAAGTGGAGAGGGGGTTGTTTAGCCTCCTTGTGACATCTGCTGTAGTGACACACAAGTATTTCAACAGGCAATTTTAACCATCACTGTGTCATTTCTAATAGAGCCAAAGCAACAACAATGATATCCCTGACCAAATCCTCACAGACTGACTGCTCTTGAAGCTGACATGATAAATAATGAGGTAATGTTTATCCAAGTGCAGTCGTTTGCTAAATAGGGGTCGGCTCTGGCTTCACGACAATATCTACTGTGCAAAGCTCTTTAAAAATAAAGTATGTTTAATTAAAAAGCATTTTGTTTACCGTACTGCTCTACATACAGAAAAGGCCATCCCTCCTGAAGAATAGCACATTATAGACAATAAACGTAATGGTCTGATTGATGCCCACATGTCTTTGCCTCTGGTTTTGCTGGGAGTCTTATTAGGAGGTCTGCTAAAACACACACTTAGGTTAAGAAAGTTCTTTGATGATTTTAATCCAGACGTTAAGTAGATAGGCATTGTGAGAAATGAGAAACCCTGGGGCTCTATAGTTAAATAGCTGAAAGCATTGTCCATGGGCGTTTAGTGTATAATGAAGCGCATGCTGCGTTTACCCATTTAACGGAGTTTAGCGCGGAAAACACCCGCACTATTCTGTGATGTGCTTTTGTATGCAAGGAAAGTAGACGGATGATAAACAGAGATCCTCAAGACAAGACAAAACCGCCCTAAGACATAACCTCATTAGCGAGTCCAACTTTCACCTGCCGCCGCCAAAAAAAAAATGCGCAAACGATTCTTGCGCTGCTTAGTGACTAGAATGCTTGCACTTTCAGTTATGTGCACCTCTTATAAAAGCGATTTAACACAGTCTAGCTTCATGCCGCAGACATAAGGTACCCTCGTGTAGTCAAGAATCAGAGTTTCTACTCGATTTCCATATGAAGCTTAACACAGGTCTGAAACTATTTTGTAAAGATGTTTATAACGTCGTAACATCGTATCGTAAACACTGTCGTTTTCTGTTATTGTAATTACACTTGCTCGGTGAGAAACGGATCTGAGAAATAGTGTATTTAAACTTGTGGAGACTCACGACCATTTCCAATTTACGAAAGGTTTAACTAAAGTTATTTACAGCTGGACTAATGAAATTCATATGGGGATAATACGTCTTTTCATAAAGTCAGCAGAGTTCTCCTTCCCTAACTATCCTATCACAGTATCAATAAATATCCACATGAGGCCTTTCATCTCCCCTACAATCGATGGCATAATTCATGCAGTAATGACCAACTGGACACAGCGAGCGGTGGCAATAAACCGCGCGTCATTGTTCCCGTTATTGACAATTGCTTTACGGTATATTAGTGATTTTACGCTTCATCTCGACAGAGTGGTTCCCCACTGGAACATTTGGGCAGGGTCGAGTGACAGAGTTGCCCCGAGATCTTAGTCCATCTGCCGAAAAATACCTTCCAAAGCTGGGCGTGATTTGCATAATTCCATTCTGTCCAATGGTAGCTATTCGTCGTTTGGGCCACAGAAGCAAGAAAACGAATAGGATCAAATATTTATGCTTCGTAGGTTATTTCTCCTTTCTCTGCCTACTTCAAATTACGTAATGGAAACATTGGTTATGGCGCAAACAAGACACCAGTCAGACCGATATATGATATCACAGAGCAAAGTGATCCGCTCGCCTCCTCTTCTTTAACAGAGTTGACTTATCAATACCTTTAGAAGAAGTTGATTAGCTCGATGGATGTGTCGTATTGGGTTAAACGGTGCAGTGAGATATCCTGGGTAGTTTGGAGCTTCACCTCCTGCGTTTTAAACGTATGAAATATTAGGCATTCAACAATTTTTGGAGAAAATGTATTGAGTGCATTGAATGTACACACGACTAACAAAATATACTGCGGTGTTATTCTACACATTCCACTCAAGCTTGTGGCGGGCGTGGGGGCTGTAGGAAACGCGCATTCTTGTCGCGCACTTGTTTAAAAAGTTAGCGCGGTAGATAGGAAGAATAACAGTGAGGAAGTGTGAAAATTAGAAAATCATTTTATACCTCCATTATTCAACTTGTGTTTTGGCACCGTGTAAAAGAGACTAGCTGTCCACGGGTTGTGGGACATACTCAAAAATCCGAGTTCCAAAGCGTATATGATATCAGCTAATGAAAAGAAACTCAAGTGCTGTGTGCAAAACGAGACTTGTTTCATCTCACATAATACAGGCCTATACGAGGAACAAAAGGACCTTTACGACGCCCTTTAATTTCGACCCCAACGTTTCTTTTCTAGCTCCAGTTGGCCTACTTGTTTTCGGCCTAAAATAAGCTTGATTTATTGAGGAAAGCAGTGGGTTGCTCGTCCATTCTAAACTTGCAGCCATTCATGTAGAGAGGCTACAGTTTGTGAATCGAAGTTTTGTTTCGCGTGACCCTCGGCGGCTCCAAGCAACACATTACGCAGTGAGGGCGACGAGGCGAAGAGCGAACAAAAGGAGCGTTGAAATGCAAAGAGTGTATGCGAAGTGAAAAGAAGACGGGCCAACACGTCCTCCCTAAATCGTCATTGGAAAATCATTAGAAATCTGGCGGGGAGGACCGCACAGATTGCCGCACAGCGCACACAAAAACGCCGCTCCTTTGAATAATGCCGCAAATGAACTGGAAGAAAGGAGGGAGTGGTTTTACGACAGCTTTCTTAAGTTAAAGTACGCCAATAAAGTTTCTTACTCTGTCGCATGAGTAAAGTTATATTCATGAGTTGTTAACTATTTTGACTCTAATGAGGAAATTATTCAAAGTGTTTTCCACGGGAAGGGCAGCTGGCTCTGGATTCTTTTACGAGTAAACCAACGTTTATTTTGTATAAAGCAAGGTGAGAATATCTTCTTTCTGCAACAGACTTCACAGATCCCACAGGTTTACGATGTCTTCAGTGCTGACTCACAGATATTTAGAGCGTAACGTAAAGACATTTCAGAAATATCACAGCAAGAAACACGTGACAATTCTAAAACCATTGCGAAACGGGTCAAAACTTTCACAGAATAAAACGGAAATCAAGAGAAAAGGGAACTAATCCAAGCATACTTTTTAATTACTTTCAGAAGTTTAGGCTTGGTCAGGAACTGATGACAAATTGACCCAAATGTGTAACAATGAAAAAGACGACATCTTTTCAGCTTAGTTTCAAAATGTGCCTAATGGCCTAAAAAGTACACGGTTTCTTTGCTGTGATGGCGCATGGGAGTGTTAGCTACTAGAGAGGTTATTAGTCCTTCTTTCAAGTCCGTATCAGAGAAAGTCGGACTAATTACTTGTAAATTGTGTTAAGAAGCAATTAGTGGTTGGAGTGATGGCACGCGAGTTAAGCGGAGGTTACGGCGCTGTGACACAATCAACTGTGTGTGTGTGTGTGTGTGCGCGTGTGTGTGTGTGAGAGAGAGAGAGAGAGAGAGAGAGAGAGAGAGAGAGAGAGAGAGAGAGAAAGAGAGGTAGACCCCCACATCCACCCCTATCGCGCATACGCACACACGCACACAGAGAATCACCCTGATTCTGGGTGACTCACACACAACCATGCACACATTAGTCGTATTCTCAGTGCCAGTGCGGGTGACAGAGGCCAAATCTCCTCGTTATCATACCAAAAGAGCTAAGCCTCTTGACAAAAACGACTCATACGACCAACTTCAGACAACAACGGCCAGGCGTTCATGAGAACAAATGCAGGCACAAAAGAATGGCCACTATGCCTTTTCTGTGCCTTAAGAAAATGCAAATACAGCTCGTGAAGATGGGATTTTCGTGGGCCGGTCTAATTCCACTATTGTTAAACTCGCGTGCAGACGGCGAGATTGACACACGAATCACGTGAGAGAACGAGGGGTATTTTTTTATATTCTGAAGTTTAGAACAGACTTGCAGTTGTCAGAAGGATGTGGCACGCAGTCTGGAGAAGTCTTTGAGAGCAGTAGCCAACTCCTGCTGCAGTATTTCATAGAAAGACGTGTTTTGACGTCATCTAGACTATGTTTAGAGATCACATGGATTCTAATATGATGACAGTAAATTAATTTTGAAAGACGAATTATAAGTATATGATTATAATTATCGATTCATATTTTCTTTTTCAGATGAATAATTAAACGATTCACATACAACGTAGTCTGTATGATATAATATTACTGACGTAAATATGCCTGGTAATGAGAGTTGTGCAGACACCGAAAGTCGAACATTTTGCGTGTCTGGCGCAATGTCGGCAGATGGATTTCTTTCGCTTTGTGCACACCGATGCTTACTCGGTCCTTCTGTTGAACGGCAAGTGTTGCCCCGCGAAGAGGTGTCGCGAGGGTGAGGTTGGGTGAAAGGAGAGAAAATCTCTTAAATAGCCGTGACGGACCCAGTCGCTCCCTAAATGTATTTTAATACGAGCCCTAAGTCGCGGGCGATTCGTTGGCCATCTTCGTTTAGCCAGAAGAGTTATAGCCGTGATTGTGGCTGGGTTAGGCGACACAAAGGATGCATGTGGCGCTCCTCATTATGTTTAACTTAGGCGCAGCCCTCTGTGAGAACTGCTGGAGGTTTTCCTCCCTCTGGGCTGCCACGCCGGAATAATACAGACGCTGATGTCTCCAATGGGATACCCCACTACGCTATTATATCCACAGTACTAACGAGGGGTTCATAAGCCTTTGATATAATCTTACTATAGAAATCCGTCTAAATCTCCCGCCGCTTGAAATAAATCCTATTTGAAACGGGTTTTCTTCACCTGGTACAGCAGGCGAGGCTACAGGAGAGGGAAGCCGCAGAGGCAGTGACATGCATGTTAAACGAGGAAAAGTACAGAGATTTGTGTAGCAAATTGCGGTTCAGCTCACACGACATCTCGTCAGCTATAGAGTTTAAAAGAAATAAGCTTTTTGGAGAAGATCTCGTGGACAATAAATATTTAATGAATAGCTGCCATAAATGGAATTACTGAACGTTTGCACAAAATAAAACTAGAGAAACGGAGAACTGAAATCGAGTCCAGAAAATCGATATCCGCACACATATCGGATGCGCACCAGGAGAATTTATGGCAAAAAAAATGCATTTAAAAATGAAATGACATTATATTTTTATCACTTATGGTAGTACTCGGTTCTTGGACTATGTGTATGTGCTAGTTCGAAGCTCCCTTGCTTCGAATAAATCGTCTTTGCTCGATCGAAAAGGAGTCTATGAGAAAGAGAAGAAAGTATAGTAAATCACGCACTGCACTTTCGTGCCAAGTTATTTGCTCTGAGGAATCTGTAAATAGGCTTAGATGTCTTTTAAAAGTCCCATTTTTTCTATTCAAAGCAGGGATTGGTCACACTTGATCTCATTTGCATGAGGCTGTCTATAAACCGCCCCACCACTGCAGTTTTCTCGAGTTGCATTGAAAGCTTGAGGACGCAGGCACAGCAGTGCGCGCACGCAGAAGAGGGACTTTTTTTTTCTCATAGAGTTCACAGAACCTGATGAGACGACTAGACAGCGGACAAAATCATTTCATAGGTGTTTTATTTTTTGTTTTGTTTAGTGTATTTCACTCAAGTGGGGCGGAACAGGTCAGTTATGATGGGAGGGAACCCAGGCAATCTAATTTTGTATCACCGGTGGATGTTCGTTTTCACCTTCTTTCTGTCCCTGTCTCTCCGGCCAGTTCTAGCCGCGGGAAGGACCATGAAATATCAAACATACGAAGAGGACGCTCCAGCTACCGTAATCGGAAACCTGGCAAAGGACATGTCCTTAAATCCTTCTTTGGGCTCTAAAACCAATTTCAGAATGATGAAACAGTTCAACGCTTCTTTTGTTAGACTGAGAGAAAGCGATGGACAGCTCACCATCGGGGAGAGAATTGACAGAGAGAAAATCTGCAAGCATATCTCTCAATGTCTCATTGCGTTTGATGTTGTGAGTTTCTCCAAAGAACAATTCAAACTGATACACGTTGAAGTGGAGGTGAAAGATATAAATGACAATTCCCCCGAGTTTCCAAGAATGGAATCTACACTGGAAATTTCTGAAAACACGGCGCTGGGTACCAGAATACCTCTAGATGTAGCCGTGGATGAAGACGTGGGCACGAACTATATTCAAAGCTACCAAATCTCAGTCAACAGCCACTTTACCATTGATGTGTTGAACAGAGCGGATGGGGTTAAATATGCGGAGCTGGTGCTAATGAAGGAACTGGACAGGGAGACACAGGCATCCTACGTTCTCGAACTCGTCGCAACCGACGGAGGAAACCCGCCCAGGTCCGGCAGCACGAAGATTAATGTCAAGGTGAAAGACTACAATGACAACAGCCCTGTTTTCGACCGCAATAATTTCTCCGTTGAAATACCCGAGGACGCACCGGTAGGATTTCTGCTTCTGGACTTAAACGCAGTTGATCCGGATGAGGGTTTGAACGGGGAAGTTATATATGGGTTCGGAAATCAAGTGTCGTCCGAGATCCGCCAACTTTTCAAAGTGGACCGAAAATCCGGTCGGCTGACACTTGAGAGTCAGATAGATTTTGAAAGCAAGTCGACGTACGAATTTGATGTCCAAGCATCAGACTTGGGTCCTAACCCAAGTCCACCAACAATATGTAAAATTATTGTTCAAGTGCAGGACGTTAACGACAACGCGCCGGAAATCACAATTACCCCAATGACCTCCATCACCGCGGGAATCGCACACATCACAGAGGCGGCCGCTAAGGACAGTTTTGTAGCACTGATCAGCACCGCGGACAGGGACTCTGGCGAGAACGGGCAGGTCCACTGTACCTTGTATGGTCACGATCATTTTAAGCTCCAACAAGCTTATGAAGACAGCTATATGATTGTAACAACAGCTCCCCTCGACAGAGAAAAAATTCCCGAGTATAACCTGACTGTGGTAGCAGAAGACCTTGGATCTCCCCCGTTCAGAACAATTACACAGTATACCATTAGGCTGAGCGATGAAAACGACAACGCCCCTGTATTTAGCAAACCTATTTATGAAGTTTCAATGGTAGAAAACAACCCACCAGGTGCTTATATTACTACAGTGGTGGCCAGAGACCAAGACCTAGGTCAGAACAGCAAAGTCAGCTATAAACTCGGAGACACCTATGTAAAGGGTGCGCCGGCATCAACATTTGTATCACTAGACCCCGCCACTGGTTCAATCTATGCGCTTCGCAGTTTCAATTACGAAGTTCTGAAACAGCTTGAGCTGCGAATTCAGGCGAGCGACGGGGGGTCACCGCAACTCCACGGTAGCGCGACGATCAATCTAAAGATAGTTGATCAAAATGACAACGCTCCGTCTATCACACAACCCGTGCTCAACAACGGGACAGCAGAAGTTCTCTTGCCAAGAAATGCTGCCTCAGGTTATGTTATAACCCAGATAAACGCGCGGGATTCTGACGAGGGCGTGAATGCAGAACTGTCCTACAAAATTGCTACCGGAGAAGCCTCCGTGTTCTCCATCAACAGGGTCACCGGTGAGATCTTTCTGAACCGTGAGCTAAATTACGAAGTCGACGAAAGCTTAAAAGTCATAGTAACCGTGAGTGACAACGGGAGACCTTCGCTAACTTCAACAGCAACAATCCGCTTTACCATCATCGCAGGAGCTCCCCCAAGTGACCGCAACATCTTCAGAAACGGCAGCGACGACGAGCCCCACGAATGGGACCTATCAATCGTCATTATTGTCGTTTTGGCGGGGAGCTGCACGCTACTGCTTTTAGCCATTATTGTCATAGCAACAACCTGCAACAAACGGAAAGTGAATAAGCGTCGCGGCAGCTTTCATCCTGAAAAGGAAGACGGTGTGAATCTGGAGGTAGGAAAGAACAAAAGCGACCCACTGATACCAGTCCACAGCGACGGGGTGTTCGATGTCCACCCGTACTCTAACAAGCCTAGTTTCACAGGCTCCGTACAAGCAAACAATGACATATGCTGCAGTTCAGAGGACGGCACTGAAACATGTGTATATGAATCAGAAACCAAAAGCCGCGGAGCACCACTGGAGGTAAGTCACAATGCTTTGTGTGAGTTGGAAACGTTTATGCTATCAGTCATAATAATGTTCTATATGCTGATAATTTTATACCGTGACTAATGTGTTCTGTATTTTTTATTCAAATAGGGATACTCAACCCTTCCTGGATACGGCAAAGAGACGGTGAGACCCATTACAATATGGAAAGGCAATTCCTACACTACCATTTCAGCACGAGATCCTCAGTTCAGCGGCAAAGACAGCGGCAAAGGAGACAGCGACTTCAATGACAGCGATTCAGACATAAGTGGAGATGGCCTGAAAAAAGACGGGCAACAAAGCAACCCTCAAAACGGTAGGACGGACTGCTGACAAAGGCAGCGATTGCTCATCGTGACTAAAACAGCCGGGAACCCGCTAACAAACCGTTTTTTGTTTTTTTTTTTCTTTTAGGTCTGTGGGCATGCACGAGCGAGTGCAAGATCCTTGGCCATTCTGATCGCTGCTGGAGTCCAACTGCCACCAGGGCAAACAGCAACTCCGCACATGGACAGCACCTGTCCTCTTTCGCAAAGACAGGGTCACTTCCGAGGGACACTCTTAAAAGGGAAAATTATTACCAGGCACAAATCCCAAAAACAATGGGCCTGCAAAGCGTCTACGAGAAAGTACTGCACAGAGAATACGACTATGTGTTAGTCCCCCCATCTCAGACGATCAGACTACGAGAAACCAATGATGTCACAATCCCAGTGTATTCGCCTACAACTGCGCGCTCTCCCACCAACGAAGTGTGAGGGCCAACCAGAAAATAAGACTGAAAATAAGACTGACACACATACCACTCGAAAACCACTCATTACAGCAACTGCTGAGTCCCGACGAAATGTACAAACATCATTATTATTTGTGTATTTAAAAATCTCTTTCAGTCAGTGTTAGTATTACGGCGATTTTAAGCAATCAGATGACCTTCTTGGATATTATATGTATATTATGCAAGTGTTTTGTAAATACAGAGTCTATTTTTATATTATTATTGAGTAAAACAAAGGATATTCGAGATGATATACTTTATTTTAAAGCATGTCCATTATTTAAAAAGACCATACAGTTTTCAGGTCGCAGACCCTATCAAGTTGATAAATGTGTAAACATTTAGCCTGAATGCAAGATGTAAGTTTTTTTTTTATCGTTTTCTTTCATCATGTTATACAAAAAATAAAATGAAAATGTATCTGCGTGGTGATCACTACACATTTTTAAAGGCATATACTGGGACAGAGGATGGCGCTGTTTGCAAGATTTGAGGCTAAGTAAATGTCAATGTATGCAGAAGCTGAAATAAGCATCCCAAAACAGGCTTGTTCTATTTTCTCTAGTGTACTGTAACTTTCAGCTCAAGTTTTATCTATATATGTGGTATGGAACGTCAGAAACGAATTTTCTACTTTTGCTTTGCCATATTTATACATCTCTCAAATACTTGCAGGGAATCTGTTCTTTTCCACTTATATCTACCCCCACTCGCTAAAAAAACCCAAATATATAAATAAATAAATAAATAAATAAATAGCCAGAAGAACAACAAAAACCACATCAATTTGTGTCGTATGCGCACCTGCACTCTGTGCTCTGCCCACGTGGTGTGGTAACCCTTCACCCACGCTTTGAACAAGCAGCTTCATTTTTTTGGCTTCATTTACTCTCTCTCTCTCTCTCTCTCTCTCTCTCTCTCTTTCTCTGTCTCTCTCACTCTCTCTCGCGCGCGCACGCTCGCGCGCAACCAGAACACTAACATAGATTTAAGACACGCGAATGTTTCACGGCAAGGCAATAAATGCATTTTAGAGCTTCGGGTGACCTTGGACGTCTGTCTGCGCAAACTCGTGCCATTCCATTTCCTAATGCACTGGCTATTTTCTATACAGTTACTTAAACATTATGCTTGACACGAAACACGCTCACAGACGTGATTATCAGAGTCAGTGAAGCGGGCTGCAAATAGAGCTGCTTTTATTCGGCCAGCGGCGTGCAGTATATGCGCGCATAATAGATGCACTCAGTTCAAGGAAAGTCTTGTTCCACTCATGCAGTGTAATATGCCGTGAAGGTAATACGCGCGCAAGCACATAAATAAATCACACTGTTGACCACTGTAAAAGATTTTTAATTGATATGCAGTCGAGTAGCACATAAAAGCATATAGGTTACGTACTGATTGATACCCTCTACGTCCTCAGGTTGCTGTTTACGAAGTTTCTGCTGGATGTGCCCGAAGTTTTTCCCACATACCCGACGGTAATATTACACCATCGCTTATGAGTCGTTCCCCCACGTCACGGCGCTTCCCCAGACCCATACACAACTTTTTTCTCCTTCACTGTCCTGAAAACAACAAGTGGATAGTGAGACAGAAGTTCAACTCCAGTCATGGATTCGTCTTCTGAGAAAATACCTATAACCATGGCCGGACCAGAGGACTTACAACAGTTCATGCCACCCGTGAGTAATATCTAAACTGTTTTCATCGCTCTAAAATCTAATTATATAGCGAAATCTGAAATCTAATGATATACAAATTTGCACAAACCTTGTCTTTTTGGAAGCGTATATGCTCTAAACAGTTCTTCAGTACAGGACCGCGTTAACGACCTCTTGTCCAGTAGGCGACACTTACTCGTTCGGTCAGAAACAATTGCTCCTCCGCAGATACGTAATCTAAGACATACTTATGAATCATTCGTGACGT
Organism: Sternarchorhynchus goeldii; assembly: GCA_028565775.1. NCBI lineage: Eukaryota > Metazoa > Chordata > Actinopteri > Gymnotiformes > Apteronotidae > Sternarchorhynchus > Sternarchorhynchus goeldii. The sequence continues at coordinate 6,851,874 of JAOXYF010000014.1, read as the reverse complement.
CTCATATTTTTAGTTTGTTCAATAATAAACATTTTGACAGGCATATACGGCCGTGACGGTAAAGCCCTCGAGCTCTGGACGTTTACTGAAGATTGGCGTGGCGGCACTGACGGTTGGAGCTGCGTTACTTCTACTCGGAGCAATCGGCGCTTTTTACTTTTGGAATGTCAGTGATAAGCATGTAAGCGATACCTCCTTTTCTTATACACTTTCCCACTGTCTGTGTTTCTTTTTAAACTAAACAAATCCTACAGGTAAATATAAGACAATGCTAGTGCTGAATTGGTAAACGCAACCTTCGGTCAGTCGCTCCAGTGGTCTACCTGAAGCCCAAGGGTCGAGAGGTGTATAGCAAGGAGTGTATGGTTTTGCATTCCGTCTATACAATATTCAGTCTTTTCTTAACATTTTCCTTATTCAGCCAAACGATTAGAAGTCGTTAACAAAACGTAAGCATTAATTTGTGCGTGTATTAAACTTCAGGATAATATGTACATAACAGCTAAACAGTTTGATAGTGTGGACTTTACCTACACTTAGTCTTTAGCTGCATAAAGGAAACAAATTTTTTGCTTTTACTGAATAGATTATAAAGTTATTTTTTTAGGAGGTTTTCATATTTGGTGGATGTCATAGAACAAAAAACAAACAAACAAAAAAACAAACAAACGACGGGTCATGGATTCATTCGGTTCTCAAAGACAAATGTCTTCTAATTTCTGCAAAGACAGGAAACATGGACAGAGTATCATTTAGAACCGCCATTCAAAATACAGCTTTGTTCTCAAACAGTATAGCATCATATAACCGGTTCTAAGAAAGCTCATCAATTGTTTTAGTCTTTACACATGTACTCTTAATCTTGTTCAAATGTGCTTATTCCTTACTGTTTTAATATTGGCTTCTAATATTAATTAATTATTACATTAACTATTCTTATAATTATTATAAGTGTAATTCTTGTTATAACACTGGATGACATGACAAGGATTAAAGCTTCAATCAAAAGTGACAGAGCACAAGAGTCACCTCAGTTACTAATAAGATTACGTAAAACGTAAGTTTTCGTTATAGCTTGGGCCAACTGACTCTCCCAAAAAACCACATCGCTTATGTTTGATCCTCACCAGTCTTCAGCGTCGATAAGATGCATGACGCTGAGTACACTGCATTTCATGCCTCGCGCCCCCTACAGGTTTACAATGTCCACTACAGCATGAGCATCAACGGCAAAGTGGAAGAGGGCTCCATGGAGATTGACTCCCTGAACAACATGGAGAGATTTAGAACAGGAAGCGGTAATGACGAGGCCGTTGAGGTCCACGATTTTCAGATTGTAAGTGTTTCAATCATGGTTTTACCTTTTCCCACACCTCTAAATATGTTAAACGCCAAATTGAATATATTTCGTTTTGCATTCATATGAACACAAAGAAATATCCATCGCAAACCATGTCAGACTGACATAAATCTTTCTGGTAGTGAATACGATATTTGGTCAGATGCTTTACGTTTTTTTAAGCTTTAGTGCCTGTTACACACAGGGAATTACTGGCATTCGTTTTGCTGGAGGAGAGAAATGCTACATCAAGACTCAGGTCAAAGGTCACCTTCCAGACGTGGACTCTGTGAATAAGGAGTCGCTAACGTTTGACTTGGTATGTTGAACTGCCACATTTCACACAACCGTGCAGGTTTTGCCATCTGTATCTTTTAGCAGCCTGGCACACCACTCAAAAATGGCTCCTTTTCAAAGAAGAATCAGTTGGAATGAAACTGAAGAAGAGCCTGTTGGTAGGACCTACTACCACCATCGCCAAGCTGCCATAATTGGGGTCAGATCTGTGATTGATTCCCTTCGTTTAACAGATGAATAGGAACCCGGCCATGTGCTTTGAAACGGGAATCATGGGACTTAAGCTCATACACATGGAAGGCTGAAAAGGTTCACAGCCCCCACCACACCTCACCCCCACCCTTCCAAACAACAACAACAACAACAAAAAACACTGCACCTATAACAGATTTGGATCTCCATCCCTCCATGTTCCATGGTATTTTTCCTTCTTCCTCTTCTGGGTGAAAAAAGACAAGAGGACAAATTGAAATGATTGAATGTGCATGTGGGTATGGCTTTTGGCACAGCATGCTGGAGGATTCAGTTAGTGATTGCGCCTGAGGCTCCTCCATCCGGTTTCGAGCGCGGGTTTAGTCCACAGCTCAGGAGACCCCTACAAAAGGAGCTCGCGGCTCTTTTTTTGGGAGTGCTGCCAAGACCAATCTCCAAATTAGAGTGCTGATGCCCCCCTCACTCAACAGCTGCACCATTCATTTTTGCATCGCACGTTTAAAGATGACTATTTCATAACGCCCGTGACTGTGAAGCCACTCATCGCAGGGCAAATTTCTCTCAAGCATGGATCCATTTTTAAACGATTTAATGCAAATGGCCACTTGAATATTCATGCAGGTTGTGTGTGTGTGTGTGTGTGTGTGTGTGTCTGTGTTTTTTTTTTTTTTTTTTTTTACAATGTTGTCGGTGTGTGCTGGGCTGCACTGATAAGGTGGTCGTGTCAACAGCAGTGCCTTACAGCATGTTAAAGCGCTGTGTGTGTGTGGGGGGGCTGCGACTACAAAATGGATGAGAGAAGCTCATTGAGAGCAACTAACACTGTTTTTATAGTAGAACTTAGAACATCCATTTTATACTTGTGAGACCACAAGGGAAAGGAACATTATAAATAGTACAGAGAAGATCGATCTAAACGCTGTTTACAGGGTGAAGAGTAAAATCTGAGCATGACGGTCCGTCCTTAGATAAGAGTATCCTACCTTAATGTGGGTGTTTTCAGATAAAATATATATATATATATATATATATATATATATATTGTTGATGGTCTTATGTAAGACTTATGTATGTTGTCTTTGTAGGAGAATAAATGGGGAGAGACCTTGGCCAACAGAGAAATGCACAATTAATCAAATATATATTTGGACTCTCTCAGGAGGATGAGATCATGCCTGCCAAGTTTGAGGAGGAGTCTCTTATCTGGGTCGCTGCTGATCAGCCACTCAAGGACAACAGCTTCCTCAGCACTAAAATCCTGGACCTGTGTGGAGACCTGCCCATCTTTTGGCTCCGCCCCACGTACCCTCACGGTAGGACATCCCAGCTAGTCCTGCTGCTTTCCCCTCTGTCTACACGTTTCCTTCCTTACTTCATTTTCCTTTAGCATATTAACAGCTTTGCTTTTAGCCAGAAGGTACCAGGCTGTCTGGAACTGCATGACTAGAAGGCCGTGGATACATCATTACACGGGGGTTCTCACTGTACACCTGCCCTGCAGTTACCCCTCTTAAAGACCTTCAGAGACGCAGTCACCTGACCACATTACTATAAATGTTTAATAGACAGTCTAGTCACGAGCTCGCAACGCAGATTAGACATTGGCGCTATTTCCTTGGTCTGCATCGTGTGTAATTGAGCCGAGACAGTTAGTCATGTAAAGGAGAATCGCTTCAAAACAGCCTGGCTGAAAGTCCTCTGAAAGCAAAGAAGAAAAAAGGCCACAAGCAAACGGACGTACAGTTTGCATCGAAAAAGCTCTGAACATCTGAACAGATGGAAAAGAGGAAGCACTGGCCAGCTTATAATAGCTTATAACAGATCACGTGTTTTTAAATGAACGTGTTTATGCATGAAGGCCCTGCTTATCTGTCCCAGGTTTTTAGAGGCGAAGCTCCTCGTGAAACTGTTCCTATCCGCTCTGGTCCCTCAAGGCGGCAGAGTCAGAGCGGCGCTTTGCATCCGTGACACTGCATGCTCTTGTTTTTTTTCAAGGTCGAGACATATGTGTGTTTTAACAGCCGCAGGGCAATTCTTCTCCACGCTGGTAGAAGGTAAAAAGCTTACGGTACTTCTTGAGCCAAAAAGGCACTGAAAAACCAATAACCAGGGCTCTTGTGTTCCACCACCTCGCCCTCGTCCCGGTGTGTCACGTTTTAGGATGACAGTAGGCATGCAACAGTACTGATCAGCGGCTGTAGTCGAAACTTCTGGTGCATGTGAGGACTCTTCTGCATAAATCTGTCACCTGCGCACCACAGGCGGGCAGAAGAAGAGATCTGCGCCGCGGGCCAGACGACAGGCTGAGGAGGGCGAGGAAGAGGAGCCGCCGTTCAACCCAGAGAACCCGTACCACGTGAGTGTGGCAGTCGGTTCTCAGAGTCGAAGCCGTTGCCCAAGGCAACACCTGGCTAGTTTATCCGCCTCGTGCGAGGCTCTCTTTGTGCAGACAGAGAAAGTGAGAAAGAGAGGGAAAGGCAGGAATAGGAGCAAGGGGGGAGTTAGAGAAATGTAAAAATGAATTAACATCCTTAAAGTCACATGGGGTTTAAAGAAACGCTACGGCGTGATTGGCAGTTGTAACGTGCTGGTGGCTGTACAGCCTGAAGCCATACTTAACATGGCAGTAATGCAGCACAATTTCAATAAAACTTGAATATCCATTTGGAATAACTGTCTGCCCCAATCACAATCACTTTGTCCCCCAAGGCCAGATTGCAGGGCAGTGATATATCAGGGCTGTCAATTCAGAGCCCAGCATCTGTGGTGAGCTCTCCAGTCGATATTTGTCTACATCAACTGTACACCATCAAACACTATTTTTGGCAGGTAGGCCGTGTTTTTCCTCTCTCTCTGTTCTTTAAGGAGATGCAGGGGCAAACAGGGCATCAGAAAGCTTTGATCTGTGGTATCAGTATGCCCAGGAACCACTTAAAGATGGATGCACTGTTTCGGTCTCCCTTCAACCTCATTTGAGGATTTTTTTTTCCCTCTTCTTCTAATGCCACTTGGTCAGCAGAATGAGAGCCCTGTGGAATTTAGATTCAGATTCGGGTAACGATTTACACCACCACCACTTTTACTGTGTAAGACCGGTAATTACTATTTAATGCACTGAGTACCAATGTTTAACAATGCGTTTCTCCCCTGTACAAATTCACATTCAATTTTGTGAGTACACATCCCCCCCCCCCATTGTTATTCATTACGTTGCTCTGTAACAATGGTGTTGTATATTGTTATCCAGGTTTGAATCACATTGACCTCCATTAGACATTTACATTGAGGCAAAAGCATTGTGCTTTGGGTGTTAGCGTGCCCCAGAGCGCCCACGTCACTCTGTGAGTGGACAGCCGCACAGCCCACGAACACGGGGCAGCTGCGCGAGCAGCGGCAGATGCTGAGGTCACTGGAGGGGGTCGTTCTCGTCACCCATCGTCTGTTCTCAGGGCTCTTTTCAGCTCAGACTGCACCCCTCTATAGAGCCTTTCCTCTATTGTGTTGGCATAGGCTGCTTTACCTCCTCCTACTTTTGCCCCCCCCTCCTTAAAAACCCTCATGCCACCTCACTCCCCAGTCTCCCAGTCTAATCCATGCTCCCGTTTTCTGTGGAAAGCTAAAAGACAAAGAAAAACTGGGGCACATACATATTTACTTCAGTACAACTGAAAAACAAGGCACACGAAAGTCTTAAGAAGTGCAGTTGCAGAAGTTTGCCACAAATCTAAACTCCAAAAAAACTGTAGATTTAACATTTGACTTAAAGTTTTACGTATACAAGAGTTGTTTAATTGCATGCGTCTGTTAATTCAGAGATTTCCAGTCCTTGATCCCCGTTGTTTTGTGCAGTTTCAAGTGTTCACTCCTCTAGCACGGCACAAGATGTTGAAGAGCTTGTGTAACAGATCTGTAGAGGGCAGTGGGTCCTCCCCAGGACTGTGGTTGAAAACCCCTATTCTAAGGTACTTCATTTTCTTTCACTTTGTTTTTTTGCTTTGACTTGCCTCCAGCGTACCGAGGGTGAGGAGGGAACCATGACCTTTGACCCCATGCTGGACCACAATGGCGTGTGCTGCGCAGAGTGTCGCCGGAGCTACACCCAGTGCCAGCGTATCTGCGAGCCCCTGGGCGGCTACCACCCGTGGCCGTACCACTTCCGCGGCTGCAGGGTGGCCTGTCGTGTCATCATGCCCTGCAGCTGGTGGGTGGCTCGCATCATGGGCCTGGTATAAGGGGCATTGCCACGAAGAGGCCTGCAAAGAAAGGGCCAGTCCCAGCTCGGGCCAGGAATGACACTGCTATGAAGATCGCCGTCCTTTCCAACAGTTTCCTAATCGACTGTGTTCACGCGTTTCGTATTCGGTTACATCAGTGTCGTTGGGGTACAGAACTAAAAATGACAAGAAAGCCTGAGTTCATGTGCAGTACACTGTAGAAATGTACAAGCTCTTATTTTAACAACTTCTGTGACTGAAAATATATATTTGGTTTCAGCTTTACAGAAAGGTTTTCTCAGTATCAAAAATATATGAACATTGTATATTAAAGAATAACAGCAAATTTTCAAGACAGCTATTTCCATTAACTGAATGGCAAATGTAAAAATGGGCACAATGAACAAAAAAAATTTTCTCTTTTCATGTAAATACGTGTAATAATTTGCTCGCCTTCAGAGCACACGGCAGAATGAATGCCAGCATGAGATATTTAAGATTTCCCAGTTTGAAATCATCCAATTTCCTTGTATATTGCTTTTGACGCAATGTAAAAAAAAAGATATTTTCCCTCCTTTGATGTTTGTCTTTTTTAGAATAGTACTGCTGCTTTTAAAGTGCCTTTTCAACACAAAGCCAAGGTGTAACAAAGGTTCTTTTCTACAGTATAGGCATCTTACATCTGTAGTTTTCCTTGTTTTGTTTTATAGCCATTGCTTTCAGCAGTGAAAGAAAAAAAAGTTTAAGAACAGGAAACCTCACTAGAGGTTAATAAACAAGGCTGAAATCTTTTACTGCTTTCATGGTGTGAGATTTTACCCATAATGCAAATGGCTGAGCTCCTTTTGATGTCTGTTAGAGAAGCTTAAAGCGAGGGAGAAAATGACTGTTGAGTTTATACTGGATCCATAAAGCTTCCCTGTTTGATCAGCTTCGGAGATGAAACGTGTTGTGAATTCATCATTTAACCCATTATCAAAGAGTTTCTACCCCCCCTCAAGCTGTTTATCTCTGTAGAGTGATATGAACAGTTCATAACTATGGTGCAAGTGCACCTCTCTGCCTTTTAACAGCTCGACACCAACACCTTCCCTTCTCTAAAGAGCACTAAAGATTCAAGTAAATAACTGCAAACTGCACAACTTAAAATGGGATGTGGGGGGGGAATCAAAACAGAAAATTCTTGATTTAAAAAAAAAGAGAGAAGCCAACTGCTCCATGAACCAAATACTGCATGAATCAAGAGTGCACTTTATTAGCTTTTGACTAAACTACTTGGATTTTTGTGGTTGAACAGGTTAATCGGCTTTAATAAACCATCGTGAAAGTGTGAAGAAAAGCGGAGACGCCATTTTGAGACCAAGAAAAGTTTATTTACAACGTGTCTAATCATATTCAGGAAAGCATGACCCCTTGAATACATCATACAAATGACTAAAATGCATCTTGAGGCACAGGTGTTTGACAAATGAGAACATATTTAAGCTCTCAAATCACTGAACAGAAGTTTGAATGAGGTTAAAAGATGATTTTTTTTTTTTAATAAGATAAATACTTTTATGTACGAAATGCTCAAAATGCAGCAAGTGTCTCACTACAGATTAAACACGCCAAGGAAAATAGCAGGTGTGGTATTTTTAGAACACTTAAGGACAGGCTCTCAGACTCAGATGAAGTTTAATACTACATTAACCTTCAGTACCAATGGTGATTTTCCATTCAATTCCCCCCCCCACAAAGACCGTCGCTCTGATAATCAAATGGTCTAACAAGCAACAGTAAAAAAAAAAAAACAAACCAAAAATGTCCATGTAAGCTGTTTAAGTTCTGCTGAGTCTGAAGGTCTGGCCAATCATGAGCAAGACAGGATGGACAAAATGGAGTAAAGGACAGGGTGTCTGAGGTGGTGAAGGAAGGGCGATGTGCCAGCTGAATATTCCGAGATTCCTTCAATATGGCTTCCATTCCATATCGTCAGGGGGATTCATGTCCACTTTCCGTTTGCCAACGTCTGTCCAGTTGGTACTGAGGACCGTGCCTCCAGATTCCGTCTGTCCAGAGATTGAGAAGAGACGTGATTCAGAAGTTATAGCACCCTGCAGTCCACGTTACGATGCAAGTCACTGCTCTGAGCATCGCCGTGGCGAGGTTTTGCAGCTGGAGCTGCAGGCCCAGCATGGCATGGCTGTCACATGTAATGAGACAGCACCAAGTACCACAGTGCACTGTTTGCAATGAAAGAACGAGCACTTTGCATAAATAAAGCAAGAGAGAGTGATAGAACTGGACCAGTGCGCAAATTAAATGTCACTTTCCTGGAGGGAGCTGAGCAAATCTTCCCAAGAGACCACATTGTACTTAATGTTCATTAAATATTATTAATTTGGTCTGAAGGTTAAATGTCTCAGTATGTTACTCCAGATCTTGCAAGAGAGCATTTTTGACATATTTATTTTTTTGGTACCTGTCTACTTTTTTGATAAGTGCAAATAATAAATCAACTGACAAGTTCTTAGCACACTACAGCATAAAACGGCAACGATATTAGAATAACCCCGCTGTGCAGCACATACTCAGGGTTTAAGAGCGTGAGTGCATGCGTACTCCAGGATACATGCTTTAAAGCCCATCAGCTTTCCGATTAACTACTTACAAAGGACTTGTTCATGGCTCGTTTGACCTCGTCGGAGCCGTCGGAGTAGATCTGCTGGAAGAGCTTGTTCAGCGCAGCGTCTCCCTCCAGCTTTTCGTTCTTCTCCTCCTCCTTAAGATCACCCACCAGTTTGTCCCAGTTGCGGGTGTAGTGGGAGGAGGACGGGTACTCGTCTGAAACGAGGAGGACGGAGACGGACGAAAATCAGACAAAAAAAAAGAAGACCTTGTATAATCGTTTGTGGGAAATTGCCAGCCATGGCTTTTGTTTGCAAAGAGCAAATATGTGCTTTTGATACGAACTCTGAGAGGGAGAGAAGTGCTTCATGCTGGGAAGGATACCTTCCCCTTCTAGTTTCTCCCACCGGATGGCTTCTGTCTTCTTCATCTTAATCTCAACCTGAGGGAGGTTTGGGGGGGGGGGGGGACGACACACACGACGACAAAAGAGAGATAGTCTGTCAGACAGCTCAACAGCAACAAGGCACGCACAAACGGTGAAAACGCCCCACTCTCACTGAGCCCATGAAGGCAGCAGGTTGGACCGTGGCAAGGTTTGGATAGCAACACAATTTAAGGTCATTTCTTGCACAGCTCCCCAGCAGTGAATTTTTTTTCTATCGTGAAGGTTAGATGGGAGGCATGGCGCTGATGTTTGGAAGACAGCCATGAAGAGTGGGGGTCACGCAGGGGTCGGGACAGAGGAGGAGGGCGATTGTTTGGTCTCATAAAACGCTGATGGTGGAAGCAAAATCCATGTTAAATCTCTTTGCAAAAGCCCTTACATACGCTCATCTCTTTCCAAATGATTTAGCAGTCAATATTGCTTGATCAAGACGGGCACTTACAGTAGCCTGGCACAATGGCATTATCATCAAGCCCTTGTCCTTTTACGACGAAACAGAAATATAAATGGGCCTAAATTGAAGTCGGTGCCACTGGCACAGCTGAAGCATCAAAGGGCCTTACATATTGATTTCAGAGAAGGCAAGAGTGCCCTAAATTAAACCCGCCTGCATAATCAGACAGTTGGTGAGGACAAAAATGTGCGAAAGGACAGAGCAGGAAATTGAGGCATGAACGCAACGTGATGGAGAGATGGCTCCTGGGAGGAGGAGAGCCCTTGAACGAGGCGCTACCGGATCCCAGCAGCGCGAGCATTTTTACACCTCTCTTACTTTTTGTGCAGTTTTTAGTGACTACCATCATGTGGTGGCTGATAACTTGTGGGGTCCGGCGCTCTCCCTCCCTCTCCCTCTCTCTGCTATACAACATTAATTTCCCTCCCACATCTGTTCAGGCTGGGTGAAAGAAGGGTGTGACAGGCATGGCGCGAGGGCTGAGGTTCCTGACGGGCATCGGACCGCTTGACAGTGCCAGGGGTGGCAGGAAAAACCCACCATGCCACTTTTATTTAAAAAAAAAAAAAAAAACAAACAAAAAAAAACCCTTGCTGCCTGCCTGTCACCCTCACAGGCAGTAGATGAGAAGGTGGCTATCCCTTGGCATATCATGTTCCTGCACCTGAGGTTTTTAAGCTCTCGAGACTAAAGGGGAAGAGGGGGGGTTGCGGCACACGCTCCAATGACGACCAGAACGGCACGCTCGCTGCGGATTAAAACGCGTCTTGTTAAAATACTTAAATAAATAAACGAATAAACACGTACAGCAAAGCCACAGAGGGCGACAGGCGTGGAAATTAAAAAGGGACGCCGCTGCTTGCTCGTTTGCTGCTGGAAATGTGCCTCGCCAAGGCTGTAGCGCTTCAGATCACGGCCCCTCTTCCACTACATCCCCATCCAGCCAATCCGATGAGATGGTTGGTAGTTGGATCCATGCCATCCAGTCATCCTGACAGGCACAGCCAGCAAGGTCAGGCAGGGCTCTCCCCGTGGGGTGGCCGGGGCGGAGGGGCGCCAGAGCTCTCGTGAGGGGTTAACCGGGTCACAGAGGACGAGTCCGTCAAAGTATTCAGCAAAGATAACGCAGCCGACTTAAAGGCTTTGAGAAGGAAGAGGGGACAAGAAAGTGGGTTGATCCGTTTGTCCTGATCTCGATAAACACCTCCAAGAAACCTCCTGAAACACAATTGTGTGAGAAATTGCAGCCAGTTCCTCCCACAAAAAAAAAGTGCGCCGGTATTAACAAGATTAAGTGCAAAGTTCCAGATTTTGACATTCTAATTCACTTCTTACCTGAAAACGGCCTCAGGCTCTCTGCTTTTCCAAGAGAGGGAAAAAAAAAACCCCACTATTATTTGCCAACTCAGGCTTCTATGTTGACATTTCATTTGAGACCATGTTGGAGTGAGAGTGAAAACCCTTCTGAAGTTTAGGGGGTGGGAGGTTACTTTGGCTGGTACACTCCTACATCCATCCATCCTTAAATTCTTGGGTGCCAGCGAGTACTAATTACACAGTGCCCACATGACAATGCATCATTCGCTGTTCACCAACCTCAAACCCTGGATCAGCACCAAAGTCTGCCTCTTAAAGCCAACCTGCTCTCTATATTCACAGTCTCTGGAACAGCAGAGTACCAAGTACGCACACCTTCAAAAGGCATAATAAATTAGCTACCCGGAGGTCTGATGACCTTGGCTACGGTGTCCATCTTAATTTGCTTTATTTTGAGCAAGTCTCGCTCAAGATGCTGCTTTATCTTTCATAGCAGCGCTCATTAAAACTGCTTGGTTCTATATTCCGTTGGGATGGTATGGAATAACACCACATTACTCCTATTCACAAGGCTACTGTTATTATGGGGAACAGTTGATTTAAGAACATCTTTCTCTTTCTTTCTTGTCTCTGGATTTAAAATTTCAACAGTGGAACTCCACACTTGTATACACATCAAAAGATCGCAAATTGAGCAATGGCTCTGAATCTGAAAGGGAACAAAAAAGAAAAAAAAAAGGGTCACACCTGGTGGCTTTTTACTTGGTTTCTTCAGCCGTTTCGTTTGAATTAGACGTTTTACAAGCTTGACATTGTTCATTGGTTGGGTTCTTGAACGAGAGTGAGCCTTTCCACACCCTGATTCACCTTACAGCGATCAGTCGGCTCTTTTGTAAACACCCTGTGCATTTTACTTTTAATGTAGGGTACGGTTCTAGCAGATTTAAAAAAAGACAAGTCAATATTGGTACAGAAACCGTCACCTTACATTTAATAATACATCTGTATCATACGGCTTTTATTTAAATTACCAGTGTGCAATCATTAAAGCAAAACCAAAAGAATTCTAAAAACAGTACTAAACAATACTAAAAAAGCTTCTAGATGAATGCAGAGTGTCAAATATATCTCAAAAAATGGCAAACCATCCAATTTAAAACTGCTCTATTATCAGAGATGCTCAGAACACTGAACCCAGTACTGTTTTTTTTAAAGGCTGGGGCTGCAACCGACAGTGGTTGCAATCATAATGCGCTCAGCTGAATGTATGAACCGTGCGAGGGGTCGCAGGACGTGTGTGAGCTGCTGGAGGATTATTCCGAGCACACGGCCCATGCCAGCGCTTCTCCCAAATCCAGGTGCTCCAGAGGAGCCCAGTGGACCCAGGAACAAACAGAGCTTTGTGAGGGGCTTCAGACCAGCAATGAGGAGAGCTGCTTATGCGCGTGCAAGCGAGGGAGAGGGAGACGGAGAGAGGGAGAGAGAGTCGTTTGTGGTGGGGGTGAGGGGGGTGGTGTCGACCAACTGGTAACAGTCTCCCACAGAAGCGGAGTCGTCCCTCCCTCGCCGCCCTGTGCCTGGTGTTTAAACAGGGCTCTCGTTACACGGCCCCTACACAGACAGGCCATGGTATGCATGTCTTTCCATCGTTGCCATGGCGCAAGGTCCAGAGTGGAAGAGGGAGCAATGCTTTGATAAATCTGACTGGACAAGTCTGGTAGGGTAAGGTTTAACGAGCACACGAGAGCCCTCCCACTGAACACACCACTGACTCGCCACTCGCAGGAACCTGGAATGTGTTTGCCTACCCCCACCCCCCACATCTGTGTAGGGGCAGCACTACCAATCTTAGGCGGCACAGTCACCAGAAAGAAAGATATAAGGAATAATAT
>JAOXYF010000014.1:6820418-6838990 GCA_028565775.1 Sternarchorhynchus goeldii | reverse complement strand
AAAAATAAAACATCAAGGCAAAAAACACGTGCAAAGCAGAAGGCACTCAGCATGATTAACGGAGACGATGTTCACTGAAGACTGAGCAGAGGAGCCGAGGGTGGGGGGGGGGCAGGCAGCTCAACTTTGGTAAAGCTGTCGATGCCAGTGACCCGTGTGAAAAGCTCAACACGGGGAGGGAGTGCCAGCAGGTGAAAGTCGGACAAGAGATGAAAGTGCTCTTCATGTTCACTTAGGAGAAGAACATACGGCTCTCGGATACCAAATAGCTGGGAAATGCCAGACTTACTATCAAGTGCTTCGTTTCCCTTAGATTAGGAGATGAAAGTCATGTGATTAAGTGTCACGAGAAATGAGGTTCCACACGACTCCGGTAATAGAATCTTACTTCAATAACACGAACAATACTCGTACAATACTAGAATTTTTTTTTTTTTTTTTGTAACGATCATCTTTCCATTATATTATTATAATAAACAATATTATAAAATATATTGCAGCTTATGTCCTCTGGGCTAAACATTCTGACAACACCTACTGTCTAATTTACGTTCTTTGTCACTAGGGGGTATATGTTACGCCTGTTGCCAAGAGAGAGCGTGCACAGAGATGTAAAGTCTGCTTGCTTGAAGGCATGAGTGAAAATAACAAAGACACAAAACAGCAAGAAATCGATATCAGAGGAACAGCAGGCAAAAGTGGTGTGGATACAGATAATGACGATGCAAAATGAATGCAGATCAATATGGTGGCACTATGTAGCTTTAGGGATATGATCCCTATTAATAATATGGCACTGTTTAGTTTAAAGACATGAGCTAAATCAATAATAAAGCACTATGTACCTTAGAGGCGATAGCCATCGTCATGACGATGCACATTCGCTAAGAGTGCTTGAAAGAAAATCTTACAGTGTGTCATTCAGCCAAGCCTGTCAATCACCCAGACCCCTTCAAGGTAGTTACGAAAAAAACGTGTCGAGTTTTAACGCAGCAAAACGTAGCTGATGTGATGTAGTGCGGAAACGTTTTAAGAAAACTGTATTGTTATAATTGTACTACACACTGCGATTACATCATGCCTTGCTAATTTTGTGCTCGCTCGATTCGTCGGGGTTAAGATCTGGGCTGTATTACAGATGTTTATTGGATCATGCGAATTCCATGCCACTCGTTCATCAGGATGCAACTGGTAATTAAAACGTCTGCCGTGTTGGACAGCTGATTTATGCAGTGAAATAAATGTTGAACGTACTGGTTATTATAATGCATGTTAGTGTTTAGTGAATAACGCACTTTTGTTCTTTAACGAATTGCAAAATGTCAAAAACATTCACACAAGATTCCAGTTTACACATCCCATACCAGATATGTGCAATCATTTAACAACAAAAAAAAAAATCTTCATTTATAAAATAATCATATTTCAGTATCAGAAAAACGACAGGTACTGGTATTAAAGATAAAACCTTGTCCTTTAGGGTAGAATAAAACACATAAGCAGAAGACGCATTGTACCGAGTGTAGAATTGTGGACAGTAACATAGCTAGAATGTGTTGAATAACTACTATAAAACACTCAAATAATCAGACTCTCCTAACACACCACTGGTCCACTCACATAATCAGACGCCTGTGCCTCTCCTAACACACCACTGGTCCACTCACATAATCAGATGCCTCTTTCTCTCCTAACACACCACTGGTCCATTTGCTTGCATGTTCTGCCCCAGCTGAAGAGCAGAGTGTGCAATGGCACGTGCCAGACATTACCTGCATCCCATTTACACACTGATCCCTCGCCAATTCTCAGCCCACGACACGGAAGGTTTTTGATGTTAACTGCCCTTTGCTTAGCTGGATACGCCACTAACAAACCGAGGGATGAAGTCAGGCAAAAACCTAATGTGGCTGCACACACTTCCAAGCAAGTTGTTTGTTTAGTGTTGTAAACCTGCAACTGTCCATTAATGACATTTAGCTAACGACGTGATGTGCGTAGTGTATGGTAAATAGCGCATTTGTTCGATTCATTAAAGCAAAAAGCCTGACACGCATGTGAATGAGCTTGTGAGAACCATGACGACCTCTCATTACCAGCATATGAACTCTTCCTGAGATGACCAACCCAATGGCACGCCAATTAAATTTTCAAAAAGGTTCAAACTCGTTAACGGCAGGCAGACCATAACGGTCTGCAAGAGCGTGCTGGCATCTGCTCAAGTTCTCACTACTCTGCAGCTACTTTGCTCCAGTATTGTCATGGAGCTGCTGAAGATGCACACAGCTACTTAGACACAGGGTGACACAGGGGTTCTATGGGTGTGCTGAGGAGAAACCGCGTGTGTGTTTTGACATCTATTTTGCTTGTTTTAAGCATTGTACTGGTTTAAGACAGACCTTAGTAGAGAGGATCTTGTATGCGCTGTGCTCAGGAACCACAGGGTGTAGAAGGTGGATATTCAGGCAGTAATCCTCTCCAGAAGGAAGCTTTACCACTGCCCTTAGCTGTAAGGGAGAAACAAATAAAAACAAACAAACAAACAAAAAATCATACAAAATCATTTTGCCCATCACAAAGTGCACAGCTATACAAGCTCTAGAAGCTATTTGAGAGGAAAATAGGTGGGACCATGAATATAGATCAGCATTCTAACAGCAGCAAGACAGGGTGAGGAAAGAGAGCTCCATATAAACAAACATTCAATTAACATCCTGCCAATTTCCCTTGGCCAATGATTAAGAAATGCTTATGCCATTTTTACAAACTTTCTAACAGTCCTTGCCTTGCGGAGGCAAATATGCATGGCAAGGCGTGAATCTACACTTTAATAACAAAGGGAGGGGGGGGTGGTCCTGCACTGGGGGGGCGGGGGGTACAGAAGGAACGCTGCGGCTCCAGGGGCCTCAGACCCTTCCTGCAGCACTGCTGTGAGGGGCCCCTCCGACTGGGAGTCTCGTCAGGGCGTCATTCCCTCCTCCCCGCTACACAGACCCGGTGTGTCACAGAGGAAGGCGCGGCACCGGCGGGCTGCTGCCAGGGAGCCGGCGAGGCCCCCCTCCCCTCTCATTATGCCCACGCGGGCTGCTGGGAGAATCCCGGTGGGAGTCGGAAAAACAGCCCGCGGGCAGGTTGCCCTGGTAGAGATGCATCCATATTTTATCTCATCTCCATCTCATTTGCAACCAAATCATTACACAAAACTCATATTTTTCTGTAATTAATTTATAGAAGCCACATCAAACAACAGGGAAATGCTTTCATTTCCTTTCCTTTTTTTGTCCCACAGAGAAAGAGATGAGATTAAGGACAGGAAAGGGAGGGGCCTCTCCTTCTGTTAACCTGAAGACTTAATCTAAAAACTCTTAATCTGAAGACATTTGCCTCTCTCCTCCTCTTAAAATGAAGACTTTGTGCGCACACACACACACACACGATCACAGAATCCCACAATCCAGGAGGTGTGTTGATAAATATGCTTATAGGGCGGAAAACAGTTGATTTCATCTAGTCTCTAGCCAGCACACTGAACAGACAGACATTTTTTTTGTGGTTACAAATAACCAACTGACTAAAGCTACAAACCAAGTTTCACTTCCTAGAACCTGACCAAAGCAGGGTCAATTTATAAACACCATCTGACGACACAAAGATTTAAAATAAAAAAAATGTGGATTAAAAAAAAGTGTCCAGACCAGCCAAATACAAACAAGAAATCAGAGATACCTGCTTCTCCTCAAAGGTGACGCTAACATCCTCGTTCTTGGCGTTTTTTACCATTATGGTGACAGTGACTTGAGATTCTGTTTGGTACCAGTCATGTCTGAGGAGACAAAGGGGAAAAACATGAGCTCCCCAAAGCTAAACCTCTACAGATTTAGTATCACTGTGATAGAGGCTTATTCCAAACAGCCCGTTTTCCAAGCAAACTCATAGAATATTCATTTGACATTTGGATGTAATGTGCTCCTTGGCATTACAGAGCATTCTGTGGTATCACAGTTCATGAGTCAGTAATTCTATCACACTTACTTGACATGTGGCACTGCAGGCTGCTGTTGAAGGTGAGGAGGAGGAGACAAACACACCACAGATCAGTAAAACCCACCA
This sequence comes from Sternarchorhynchus goeldii, assembly GCA_028565775.1. Taxonomy (NCBI): domain Eukaryota; kingdom Metazoa; phylum Chordata; class Actinopteri; order Gymnotiformes; family Apteronotidae; genus Sternarchorhynchus; species Sternarchorhynchus goeldii. The sequence continues at coordinate 6,834,880 of JAOXYF010000014.1, read as the reverse complement.
AAAATAACAAAGAATTTCTCATCTTACATCTCATTTCCTGCAGAGCTGGTTTAAGTAAGCAACAGTGCCCCCAAATGGACAAAAAATGTATCATTTCTTTCAACAGCAACGCTGGGAGCGTCCTTTGAGTGCTACGGTACCCCTGAGGGTTCAAGCTACACTGTTTGCTATTCATTGCAGAAAATCAAACTTGGAGAAACAGGGCAGGAAACACAGATCAGGGGAATAACAGGAATAATAAACGTATTTAAAAATTAGATTAAGATTTTCATATAAATGAACAGCCACATACCAGACATCAACAAACAAGATGACATCAACAAAACCCTCATTGAAAACTGTTCACTCTGCACCTGTGAACTGGTATTTGTATTTATTTATTTATTTATTTTTATTTCCCTCTGATGTAATACAAATGGCAAATAAAGAAAGCTTACATACCAAATTTGAAGATCCATTTTGGTTATGTGCTGTTAAATTGAGTGGAAAAACAACACAGGTGATAATTAGATGAATTCCCAGTGAGCGGAAGTTACATGCAAAACTCAATTGCTATAAATAATATTTACTCGTCTTGCGAGTAAATTTGTTTAGATGTCCCAATACACTTAATGAACTCGGTGCAAATTGGACTTTTCCATTAACATCGTGTGCATGATAATGCAACAGCTGGAGGAAGGCATGCCAAACCAAACTTCCTGATCCAAACCACCACCAATCTCTAAGAGTGGGGAGGAAGCATTCAAATCGTAACTCGGTTCAAGGTGCTCCAAAAGCAACACTAGACGGCTGCTTTAATACATTTGAGTCTGTTTATGACGAAGCCTTAACAATTGTTTGAACTGTTGCAGCCGTACCTACGCTCCTACCCTTACAGAGTCTGAGAGCTGCTTGCCATTCAGAACGCATTTCTCACCAGCATACGAGCCCAAGAGGTCTTTTTCCCCCAGTATTAAGCCGTTATGTCTCATAAATTATTAAATATTTTCATAAACAGTACGAGACAGAGCTGAGGAGCATGTGAGAGTGCATTAACGCTGCCTAAAATGAGGTCGCATTTAAAAAGATGGGGAGCAAAAAAAATGGGGGGGGGGGGGGTCCCTGTGGATATCCAGTTCTGATCTATATGAAAGAGTCAGAGACTGCTGGGGGGAAAAAATAGCGAAAATAAAACAAAGAGGAGACAGATGGTAAATGTCACTTATGACATGAATGGGATGTGTAACCCCTACAATAATCCACACCCTCAAAGGGGTGGAGGGTTTACGAGCCCCAGACACCCCATGCCTCCAACGCTCACCGCCAATGATGTAGCGTTTGATAATTCAGCAATCATTAGCCGAGCTCTCTTAATGGGAGCCCCTAATGAGAGATCTACTCTAATTCGACCTCGGCGTGACAGCAGCACACCGACTCGCCTCCACCGCAGCCTCTGTTAGCAACGCTGCTTGATTCTTCAAGAGCCTCAAAAGACGCCAACGGCGGTTTTTTTCCCCCGAAATGACGCCCGCGCGGCTCCCGGCGTGGCGCGCGCAGCGCCGCGCTAACAACCGATAATGGCTTCGAGATAAAACCGGCGTGGGGCGTCTGCTGGCGGCCGGTTCAACGGTGCTGCTGGACATCGCTGCATCAGCAGCCGTTTGCTGGCCTGAGGCAGTCGACTGAGCGCGGAGCGTCTAAGAATAGCCGGCCTCTGTTCGAGGGACTGTGTGAACCGAGCTGCTGACGGGAATGGCGGATCGATTCGCTCGGTTTTGACGTTTTAGTCGATGCGGTGGTCATTGAATGCGTGTGGATGTTTAGTCTGGGGGAGTTCATTTGTTAGGGTTGGCCCATTCATGATCCTGCAGATCTACGTTACAGTAATTACAGTCGTCATCAAAGCAAAAAAACTTCACCCAAGAACATTTACATAGGCGAAAAAGGTGTACATTTAAGAAAGACACAATGTCTATTGAGTAAAATTGATGTTTTGAGAAGGCAGCTTTACTTCATTGTTTAATTGGAGTCGCTCTGAAATGTACACCCCAGTGAGAGAGATCCCAGATTCTGAATTATCAGCACAAACACCTAGCATGATCAAACCCTAGAGTGATGAAAGATTGTGTGGGAACATCACTAGCAGCATTTTTATAAAAGGACTACAAGACACACACACACACCCACCCACACCCACACCCACACCCCGGAAGAACAAAGAACTAACATTTTACTCGTCTCTAAAAGATTCAGTGAAAAGCACCACAATTTGCCTGTAAAAACCTACACAAACTAATCTAATACATCAAATTAAAACTAGTCCAAATGAACTAGATTAATCAACTTAATGACAACTTCTTAATAAAGAAATGCTCAAAGCTACCAGTGTCTGTAAACATGCTAGTTATTAAAAACCTCATTCAAAGCTTTAAGTTGGATAATTCACTGATGTTCAAAAGTGAAGACAACAGGTTGTCTGACATTATCTGCGAGAAATGAATAATGCCAAGTAGTAATCAACTATTCATGAATAAAAAGCATTTTTGGCTTTCCATTGGTTTTAGATGGAAACCCATCTATCTACTGTTACCCAACAATCTACTGTTAAACAGCTACACATTTCATACTTCTCAATAAACACGAGCAGAGGTTAAGGACCAGACTGATCAAAAATCTACTCCACTGTTTCAAGAAACAACATGAAATCAGGTAGAGGGACTACACTCTAGTTTCTCAGTAACAAACCGTATTATTCTGTCAGAAGAAGACTCAAATTGCACAACACCATTCAGTGATGCAAGTCTTTGTAAATACATTCAATTTAACAAAACAAATACTGAAGACTAGCACTTCATCTTAAATTAAATACAAATATATAAAGGGAGAAGATTCCCGTGATAGAACTTTTCTTGCACAGCTGACACACTGGACCTTTTTGAAAACCTTGTGCAATATCTGTATACTGCAATTTTTACTCTCTCTAAATGTCCAGTTGAATAACAACTGTGGAAATACAGCCTGCATCCACTCCAGATGTGCTACATGTAAATTCATTAATTCATCAACACAATAACTAAAATATCTAGTGCAAATAGATCAACTGTTATCAGTGATTCCTCCATCAACCCATACTGCAAGAGCAGCTTGTATGTCTTGCGTGAAAACAGCAGAACACTTGATCGTTTCGTTGAGCACCATTTTTAATGCTAATGGACATTGCAATGATGACACATCTGTTTGCATAGCCAGTTGTTTCCTTAAGCTAGAAAGTTTAAAGAAAGGAAAAAACATATATCTACCGTTTCTGACCTTTAGAACCCCATGGAATTACACCACAACTGAAACCGACTTCCCCACATTATTACTATGAATAGGATATTCCTGTTGCCCAAGGTATGACAACTTAGAATAACAAATGCACTATAAATCCACTGACTACTCTTTGTATAGTTTCTACCAACCAGCCTTTGTAAACTTTACCGATTCTGTCCGATGTCCAATCTTTGTTATATAAAACTTTGTAAAACGTCTGTTATATAATAGTGAGTAATACTTCTGCTATATAAAAATAAGCCTTCTGTTAAATTTGAAAAATACTGCACAGCAAAGAAATACTGTAACCTGTTTTTCAGATGATTAAACTTACTTGCCATTTTCTCTTCACAAAGCCTGATCCACGTTTGAAAATCTTCATTGGAACCTGTAATATACAAATCACATCAAAACTGTTAAATAACAATTATACCAAACAAACGAATGAATCAAGAAATGCTTTGAGAGCAATTCAGACAGTTACTTTGTCTACTCACTGGATGTCAAAAAAAAGATGAAGTACTTTTCTGATCCTTCCATTATGCTAAATACTTTGTCATTAAGGAAATGAATAACTACAGCACAACACTGAAGTGAAGACAAAACTGGTCACAATAAAAGTTTTATAGATGTATTCCTTTTATAAAATACTAACAATTCAACTTGACCTTAAAATTTATTTAAACTGTTTTCGCATCCCATTTTAAAATACAGGTGAAGTCTGTGTGGATTTTTTTTACTTTAAAACATAATCCAACTCACCATCAATCTCCTGCCCATCTGTCAAGGACGTGTGAGCAGCAGTAAAGTCGTTGAGATGATATTCTGCAATTCTGGAAATAGAACACAAAAGTGAGCTTGTAATGAAAAACATTCAGTGAACAAGTTATTGGTGCAAAATATGCTACCGCAGTGTGCTTTAAAGAGCCATGCACAAAACATTGCTGCTGAACTACCTTCCTTCTTGAAGAACTGCCTAACAAGCCCAGATTTTAGACAACAAAGGTTACTGTTTGCTAAAAGGCTGCTGGATACTTTGGCTCATGCTGTCGTTCAGATGGCTACACTGTGCGATTGGCTGCAAAATGCAAATTCATTGTTTACTGGTCATTGCTGAATAAAAATGACTGTTCACTGACCAATCAGCTCCGGCAACATTGTAATGTTCATCATCGTGGTATAAGCAGACATAGCTAGGCGGTCTGAAAGTGCAACAGACCAATTCGGCACTCACCCTGTTCTCAGAAAGGCAATGGCCATACCAGGCTGAATCTGCTGGGCTATCTTAGCATCATTAATTGCCCCTGGGAATTACAAAAAGGCTATTAAACGGAAGCCCAGTGATTTGTGAATGATACAACATTACATGGCAAAAGAGAGCAATTAAAGCAGGAAGAAAACAGCATGTCCAAGATGTGCTTCTTGCAATAAGAGCACTAAGAAGCATGGCAAGCTTCAGTTTAACTGAGTGGAACTTTTACTTTCACTTTGCAAGTGTGATAACGCCAAGACATCTGTGTGATTAAAAAAAAAAGTGTGATAACGCTACATCTACCATGGGATCGTTAATTGTCATGGGAGAACAGTTTAAAACGTTCATCAGAAAAAAACACTATGCATAAGCACTTACTGTTGTAATCTTTGAGCAGCATGTGTGCATATGCTCGCTGACACAGCCATTCTGCATTGTCTGGTACCTCTGCTAAAGCCGCATCCAGCTCCTATTAACACAAACCGCGGAAAGGTGTTATATGCGAAGTAAATATTATTAGTCATAATAAAACGCCATGAATACTTATTCATTTTCCGAAAAGACATGAAACTAGCTTGCCATATAACCACAGGTGTAACAGCTAGCTAGCTACGTGGTACACTGTACATGTGAGTAATGGCAACACAGCGCTAGCTAAACTAGCCAAAAAGACTTTTTAGTACAGTACTACAATATCTAACCTGGTTACAAGATTTGACAACGTTAAGTAAAATGGGCGCGTTTACCATACTCAAATTACTGAATTGTAAATAAAACGTTAAACCCTTCGTTTATGCGATACCTAAATCGACTTTATAGGTATCTATCTAGATAGCCAAGTGAGCACGCTTCTTGGACAAAAACATCAAGCCAAGTTATCTAGCTACATAAATACACTAAATATATGCTAGTCGTGCACTTGGCTACCTTGGTTACCATACAGTGGAAAGCAACTTTTTGTTTACCGCTAGTTGTACAGCCTTGGTTAGCTTGCTACTTACTGCATATCTTGCTACTTATCCAATCTAGCTAGGTAGCTATCTGTCGTACAATTTTGGACAAATAAAGAAACCTAACGCCAGGTTACTTCTTGTTTAAACGTGCATTCGTAGCTGGCTAGCTGACACTCGCTAAAATGAATAGAATACAGAGATTACTTAACGGAACCATAGCTAGCTAACGTAACAAACTAGCTTGGCCAAACTAGTCTGCTAGCTAGCTAAGCTAGCTAATTAAATTTGGAGGTAAGATGTGCTAGCTAGCGCTAGCTTGCTACTTTGTAAAGTAAGGGGGGCATTTGCTTGTCGGTCGGTTTAAATTGTACAATATTAGATAGTTAGATAGCTAGCTAGTTATGTTAACATAAGTTCAGAAAACAAGCTAGTTAGCTAGCTACCACCAATGCTTAGCAGCTAGCTACCACACCTAACGTGAGTAGCTAACGTTAACTTACCTCAAGAGCTCGTTTGGGGTCTTCGTCTATGAAACTGTCAGTAAAACTCCTGCAACCATAATATGTTTAATTAACAAATTATTTTGTGAACATCGTAACACAAATATCCAGAAAGTTTTTAAAGTTTATAGCTAGCTAGGTACCTATTGCTTGCCATGAGTCCGCTGCCAGTGATCTTGTGGTTGACGTCTAGAAAGTTCTGGACCTGGATCTTGAAAGATGATGCTTTTGACTATCGTAGGAGGGTAAGCTTACGAGCTCCATGTAAACATGAGGACCTGTCAGCCGAAACATTTCCGGTATATTCGGATTATGGGAAAACACCCGACAAAATACATGCATAGTTCAAAAACATGACTGTTTATAACGATTGGCATATAACACAATGCATCGACATTGCCAGTACATATTTCCCGTTTTGGTTTATTTAAAGTTTCTAATATTTTTTTTTCATATTTATTTCTTAACCAAGAATATGTTTAATGAACAGATGATTTGAGAGCATTTGCTATTAATATCCAGAAAGTTCTTAAAGTACGAAACTAGCTAGCTATTGCTTATCTTGAGTCTGCTGCCAATGTTCTTGTGGTTGACATCTAGAAAGTTCTGGACCTGGATCTTGAAAGATGCTTTTGCTGTTTAAACAGATAATGTTTTGCAGTTGTTTTAAATTTGCCAATTAGTAGGCTATCCAAATGACATTGTGTAGCATTCTTGGTTATGTAGTTATTGTAACTGAAATGCAGTCTTAAGTGTCAAGTCACAGTGAAAAACATTACAGAAAATCTGTATTTGTTGAAGATTAATATTTTATTTCATAAATACAAGCTGTATAAATTTGTCTACATGACAACTGTTTTGGGGGTATAAAATGGATAGGAAAATCAAATACAGTGATATAAAAAAGCGACTCAATTTCAGCAAAAGTTCAATGATGTCAGCAATAGGTTCAGATAAAAAAAAAAATCTCTTAACTGCATAATCATTTCATCAAATATTAATGAGAAATAAGACAGCTATTTTCAAGGATATAGTCATTGGAGACATTTAAAATTATGGCTTAGTTACTTATAAGCACTGTACATGCTTAATTAACATATTACGAGGAGGAGATATGTGAGCCACAAAAGAAAGAAAAATGATAAACACACAAGTCACATTCAACCATTACAATTGTCAGAACTATAGCATGTAACACAGAATGAACACAACACCCTGGCCTGGCATCACAATTAATATAGAAACAGGAACCCATATTTGGTCATAGGTTCATTTAACAGCTTGCTATGCCTAAAATGGTAAGGGACTACGGAATCAACAAATGCACTTGAGTATTTATTTATTTTTTTAAATACACAGCTCATTTAAGCTAAATGTAGAATCAATATGGAATGCATAGTCACTATGAAACCTTAGCAGTCCAAGTGGTCAGATGTCTAAATGAAGCAAAATATCTTGATACAACACATAGTTTTAATTACCTTGGGCCTAAAGTTTTAAACAGTTGTTAAGATCTGCCACGTAGGACCATGATAGTGCAACTGAGACAAAGGCTATAGTAAACAATGCTGAAATATGTACAACAACAACAACAACAAAAAACCCTTTGGGTAAAAAGGCACAATAACCAGATTTGTTCCTCACATTCAACGTTCCTGATTTTACCTGGCATAAATGACAATCTTATTTTTAAACTCTAACATGGGCCACATTTATGAAAACTGCATCTGGGTACATCTCCCTTCCAACTGTGCTCCAGAGAGGCAGTCACTAAACACGTCCCATAAACGCTACATCTTCCGGGTAATGATTATCTGAAGATGAGTGCATAGATGGATAAAGGTATGGAACTTTGTTTCTTGAGTGCACACGCGGTCAGAACGGATCATTTGAACCCATCTTACAAGAAGCTGCAGTATACTGTTAAACACTTCTTAGAACATGGTATAGCACATACCGGAGAGAATAACATGAAATTACTGCTAGATCTTTGCAGGACCTGAATATATTTGGTGCTTTTTGGTCAGGTATATTTATGCAAATACAAAAAAACCAAAACAAACAAACAAAACCCTAAGCAAAACATAAATAAAAGCAATACAATCAGCAGAGCATTACCAGATTTAAAACATTTCCTAGTAACAAAATCGGTCATCAAAATACAGCATCCCTTGTTAATATGCATAGATATGTCATATATTTGGTCCAGGTCAGACTTGGGTCTGTTTAATGAATGAAGGGTGTGTGTAACAATATGTGAATGTGATTGTAATCATATGATATAATCACAATTATGATTGTGGTTCCCTTAAGCAATTTACCAAGATGGCATGTGTGACATTCAGTATCACTAATATAGAATAAAGAAAGAGAACAAAGACCAGTAAATTTTATGTTTTAGTAATGAGGTTGGTAGCAAAACATGTGCCAACACACAACCTATCTGTGCAGCTGAGGTCTCGAAGTCCTTCCTATCTCTCCTTTGGATCATGTACAGTAGCTGCAGTTAGCTTTAAGGGCTAAACAGTAATATTATAATCCATGTGTGATTAATCACTCTAGAGAGATTGGCCTTACATTTCATGGCGACATTACCGACACATTATGAATCGTGTCGGAGTACAACCCTGAGGCATAACATTGCAGTATGATGCATTAGGGCACTTGAGTGAGGGAAGATTCAAGTTTAGAAGAAAAAAAAAGCTGCATAAGAATTGTGCCTACCTAAAAGAAGTCATAGCATAGCAAGGCAAAGTGGTGCAAACAAATGTCAAGAGAAGGAAAAGGAGTGCCTGTAGATTCCAGTGCATGTGCAAGTGCCAAGAGGATGCAGGGGGGGGTAAGGCTTTACGGTGTTGGACAAAAGGATGGTTCATTCCAGACCTAGTCTGAGTTCAGCCTGAAGACTCTGCAGTCTCATTGCTGGAAGTGTAACCCACCCAAGAGTCATTAATAATGACAACACTTAAGGGCTCCATCTTCATTTCAGAGGAGGCCTTCATATCCACATCTGCACCCTGGTGCACATCTTGGGAGCCGTTGAGTGTTCCGCCGACCGTGGTGCTGGGCGGCACTTTGGGCTCTGCTTGACCTGAGATCTGTTTCGGTTCAGTCGCAGTGACCACGGAATGGATAACGGTTCCGGAAGGCTGCGAGACCAGCTGGTGCTTTCCCTCAACGAACGTCACTACAGAGGCACCGCCGTCGCCGCCACTCGACCCTGACGTGGCCACTTCGCAGTGGACAGGTCCCTCTTGGCAAGGGTCCGGCAGGTGCTCGTCTAACGCAACGTTCTGCACGACAAGGGTGAGCTCATCCGAGTCAGGAATGGTCTGCATGATGAACTGAGGAGTGGTCATCACCGACCCCTCCATTCCTTGGTCGCCGGATGCTAACGGGACCAGCTGCAGCGTGACGATCTGGGTGGCCTGTCCTTCCTCAGCCTGGTCCTCCAGTGGCTCCTGCTGGACCTCCACGGTGGCCTGCTTCTCACGGAGGCTCTCCAGCAGCTGGGCCGTCCGGAAGACGGATCCGTGCTGACCCGGCTGGATGGCCTGGACATTCTGGAGGGTCCTCAGCATCTCGGCAGAAACGATGGGCAGGTGCTGCTGCTGGATGAGGCCCAAGGGCCGAGTGGCCCTGGTAGTGCCCGTCATCTCGGCGGGATGTACCGCTACGCCGTGCTGGTTACCGTTCACTGCCCGACGGCTTTTGTTGCCCGGAGCGGATGCTTTGGTTGAGGCAAACAGTTTTGATTGTGAGGAAGGTGTGCGTTTCACAGATATCAAGTCTTTAACAGACTGGTCACTAGAGGGGTCTTCGTCATCCTCCTCATTTTGAATGCTGCAATCATTACCATTACTGCCATCATCGTCATCATCGCCTATGTAAACTATGTTCTTTGGCATTGTTGCAAACTGATACACCAGTCTCTGACCCTCAACTTTATTCAGGATACCACGCTGATAGTAGTATCTATTAAAAGGGAAATAAAAAAACAAATTTGAACTAAAAGGCAATTTCATCAATTACTAACTTTACAATTTAAGCAATAAGTAACGTACTGTAGAAAGAAACCTACCGGAGTGCCCTTCCCATTGTTTCATAGTTCATGTCCGGTTTGTTTTTGTGTTTTCCCCACAGCTGTGACACAGCCTTGGAGTCTACAAGCTTGAATATACCCTTTTCCCGATTGGTCCACTTGATGTACCTGGGACAGGCATTCCTGTCCTGCAGCAAAGCAATCAAGAACTCCCAAAGGTACAAAGTATTTCCTGCAGGCAGGTAAGGAAAGACCAACAATGTCATGCGGTTGAAGATAAATAATCTGAAATAATCTCATAAGTTTGCATTTCATTTTTTATCAATTAAAAATATTTACCTTTGCTGTCCTTGCTCTTTTTAACAGTTATGTCAGGCATTGGGGAATGTGCTCTTGGTCGTTTGGGTTTTCTACCTGAAAGTCATGAAGCAGCACTATACCTTAATAATGTAACTAAAAATTAAATACATGCAGCATTCATCCAGTCTCAAGACATCTCTGCATATTGATTGTTTCAGATCACCTCTTTTAACTTTTGGTTTACTTTCCGGAACAACTTCTTTCTGAAGCTGGACCAACTGTTGGTGTCCAATAATACCATCCATCAGAAGTGGCGTGCTCTCTCCAAGAGGAGAAGTAAAAAATATATGGGCTATGTGGAAGGGAGAACAGAAAAAATAAATAAAACTGAGAACTAACATAAGTCTAACAGCAAAAGTGTATCACAGAACACGCTATACAATTTTGTCACTTTAATATTAGCATTTCAAGCAATGTGAGCTGCCCTTAAAGGAAATAAACCACATCATTTGGGAAGAAAGGTAAACTTTAAGGAAATGCATTCTCCAACAGAAATCTTCACAAAACATCCACTTACAGAATTGTTTTTCGTCTAGACCTGTTGAGTCTATATTGAGCAACGCTTCGGCTGCTTCTGCAGTCTCCATGGTATCTTCGTTACCACTGCGATATCCTTCCACTGGAGGTTAAAGTTAAAGCACATCATTGGTTGTTAGTTTCAGTTGGACAAAAAAATGTAAAAGACATTAGGCGTTATTGAGCCCAGGGTTAAAAAAAAAGGCATTTCAACACAGCGAAAACAATGTTTGCCGCCACCACTCTTGAAAACATGGAACAATCGCTGCTTAATATTACTGCCATATGTTTGTCCATCGCCGTTTTTGTGTAGCGTTTAACATTAAACTTGTTTAGCTTTGCTTTCGTCAAATCTGTAAAACTCACATCGTTAAACCGTAGCTGCTAACCGGTCCGTGCCTACTAATAACGTCCCGGTCTGCCAAAGACAAACGTTAACTAGCTAGTTAGCTACCCGAGCTAGTATGTCAGCTATGAGGCTAATAGTTCTTTGCATACTTTGCAATATAACAAAACGCGGCTAATTAGCCAAAGTCTACAAATATTAATAGCTTCAGATATAACCTGCAACTTCTATTTGAGGCAAATGACGTGGCTAACACACTTGATTTGTGCTTGGTTACAACTACATTATACTTAATTAGCTAGCTAGCATAGCTAGCTACCAACCATGCACAGCATACGCTTTAGCTAACATTGGCTAGATACCATGAACGTTTCTTATATACAAGTAAAACCTACTTCCGAGAACTCGATCCTGTTATAATATGCGGTCAGTCCCACGGTTGGATTGAATCTCGAAGTGTACTTTAAACCCGGTTAAATGTTTACATTCTGACACCTTCGACTCAACTGCATTTCTAACTTCCTTTTCAACGACGACGTCAATATTATGCTGTAGGCTGCTTCCTTGACGGCGGTCCACGTGAGAACCTGTACTAGGGGTGGGGTCTGACAGAAAATAATCACACTGTTAGCCTGCTGGCTAACGATAGTTATCTGACTTGCTGCTGGGTCTAAGTCTTTGTATGCGTACATGACACGTTTCGCTGAAAACGAAGCATGCAGTTAACGTGAAAATGTTAAATACAGTGGAATGTGTAAATAACGGACTTTTTAGAGACAACAGCAGACACTAGCAACCTTCACCATGCCTGCAAGAGCATTGCTGAAAACTTAACGCGAATTATGCGTGTCAGCGCATGACCTAGTTTTTAACGTTCCGTGGGTACGCCCGCTCGTACGCACGCACGCACGCACGCATCCATTCACGCTGCCCCCGAGAGTGGGACTTCACTGTCACAGAGGCTGGTATAAAACCCTGAAACACACGGATTTCAGTGGGAAGATGAGCAAGAACTGTGCTTCACCTGTCAGCTGCGTCATGTCCTCGACACTTTCTTGCTCCAGACTTGTTCCTAGGTGACCACCTGACAGTGGCTGCTCACAAGTCAGCCCTGAGTAGTTGAGGAGGTGGGTGTGTGGCATTTGCTCCACAATTACCGCTGGAAAATCTGATGGATCTGCCAACTGTACGTAGAACAAGGAGGGGAGGGGGTGGGGGAGGTAGCTGTAATACTGTGGCTGAAGTGTCAGGTTGTTCTCAATATAGTATTGCATGAAAATCACTTTTTTTTGCCTTTTTCCTCTTGGCAACATTAACTCGTTCCATAAAGTGAGTGGGTTGAGTGAATCAAGGTCACGGTAAACAAATCATTAATAAATATTTGCACCCATCCACAATTTTATGTATGAATTAAACCTAATTTAAGTAACTTACTGTTCAAAGTACCCAAATATGTTGGAAAGCCTAAAAGAAAGACTGTTGTTAACAGTGCTTACCTGCAAACTGTCATCATCGTGCTTGCTTATACCCTCCCAGGCGTTCTCAGTCTGCTGAACTGCAGTGGCCATGTTGAACATGTGTGGAGGGGCTCTATGGTGTCATTACAGTGGGCCTTCGCAGGCAAGAGACCGGTTAGCTGAAGTTCCAAAAAAAAAAGGCCTAGTTCAATTGGCAGACCTTCCCTAGGCCCGGGAACGAGCAGTTTGCCTGAAGACCCATGCTAAAATAACCACCAGAAAAGCAGGCGAGAGTCCTCACTTCAGTGCTGGCCGACTGGAACTGTATCCAGCAGTGTCGCAGGTGGAGAGCCGTGTGCCTGTAAAAGAGGAACTCCGTTAGAACCGCTGTCACGGATCACGTCGGCAATGAGGCCCACCTCTCGTGCCAAGTATTGTTATGTAAGTCAGTTAGGAGGGATGGCACGATTTTTTTCTTCTAAGTGTAAACAGTCCGGTTCCGTCATTGGTTTCTACATACTCCCTCTAACCATCAAGCAAATGTCGTGGAGTAGATGTTGCATTCCATCCCGTTCGTTCCTTGCCCTCTTTCCAGCTCTCCACCAAGTTAAATCCCGTATACTGGCTGCAACTGCGCTGTGCTCTGTAAACACCATTTTCTCACTGCCTCCATGTCTGCTCAGAACTGCCCTCCCTTATCTCTCTTTGTAGACACACCATGCATGAAACAGGAAGGAAGTGTGCTGCTGACGTCAGGACAGACGACAGTGGGCTGAAGCAGCAGCTGCAGGCAGGATGGTGGAAAGGCTGAGAGTGGCAGCCCCAACAAAGGAAGCTTCACCAAACTGGAGGCCCACAGGACACGTTACTCAAAAGCACAGGTTGTGAGAAACATCATTGGAGTAATTGACTGCATCTACAACTAGATGTATCCTTTTTTAAAAATTGGTTCGATGTTTCCTCATCTCACCAACGTTTTTAAAGTGCTTTATTTAGGAGCAGTGAAGAAGGGCCTTAAACAGTTTGTGGTTTCCACAAGTCCGCTGGTGCAGATCAGCAGGGAATGAACATCTAAATGCTAAATAATAAACCATATCCAATATATCAGATACTGTACGTAAATACCAAAACAAAATTTTCATATGACCATCATGTACAACACCAAAACAATAATAACGTATATGCACAGGAGGTGCACAGAGAACATTCCAAATGGTTTTAATTATAATACCATATTGAACATGGTAAACATTTTTCTGTTGAACTACATAGTTTGTATATCAAATAGAAATGATGTCCACCATTTCTCAAAGGATCAACAAAATAAGTAGAAGTGTTTATATTTGGGTCATGTGGCAATATCCTAAAACTTCAGAAACAACACAAAGGCAATACAGAAGCTCTCAGGACTAAAGCAGAGTAATGTCACTAAGTCCAATTGATAAACATCAGCATTACCTGCAGTAGAGTCAGCTGTCTCAGCGGTGCTTTTTTGATGACCGGTGCCTCTTGTACCAGCGGCAGTGAGATCACCATACTGACTTTGCTCTCTCGTTTACTGTTTGTACGTTTTCAACTGTCTGCAAACCCCAATGAATCAGTAAATGTTTTGGGTTATACCAGAAAAGCCTGTTTCTGCCTACTGCTGTAATGCTGTTGTCGTATGAAAATCTCTCTCTCTCTCTCTCTCTCTCTCTCTCTCTCTCTCTCTCACACACACACACACACACACACACACACACAAA
>JAOXYF010000014.1:6796743-6820318 GCA_028565775.1 Sternarchorhynchus goeldii | reverse complement strand
CCTGTTTCTGCCTACTGCTGTATTTCTGTTTTCTTATTAAAATCTCTCTCTCTCTCTCTCTCTCTCTCTCTCTCTCTCTCTCACACACACACACACACACACACACACACCCTTTCCCCCTCCCCCCTTACCTCACCACTCCCTCCTTTGGTGTCATATTACAGAACGTAAGCATGGTGACGGCACCTTGACAACCGGACTAGAGCGAGGCACACCTGGACAACTAGAGGCACCTTAGGCTTCAAGGCATTTAACTCCCTAGGGTTACATTTCTGTCCTTTAGCTGACAGTACACCTGCTTGGTGAAGAAGGTTAACTACATTGTAAATATGTATTCCGTTGCTTGAGTTTAAAAGGTGCGTGATATCTTCTCTGCAGTGCTTCGCCGTCAGAAAATGATTGGTTGTTACTCGCCTATGTCAGGAAATGAAACAAACAACAGTACTGCCTTAATGGCCAGTTTCGCGTGCTAACCACTGAGGCAAACTTTTGCTGTTGTAGCCACCGAGTTCACGAGATCTTTTTAGATTCCTCTCAGGTTTTTGCCTAATTACCTGAACTTTGAACCAGCATAGAGCTTTTAGCTCTCAGAGCTCTAAAGTCATAAAGGCATAACAGAAAACAGGATGTTCAAAATGTACATACAAAAAAAAGCAAAGAGAAAAACAATTACATTCGGCAGACGAAAAAAAGAGGAGACTGTTTATGTGCGACATCAGTACAAGTTAAATCAAAAGTAGAACACGATCTGAGTGCATCCACATCCTCTGCCCCATTTTGTTTTTAGGACCGTACAACATGATTCACATTTTAGACATGCCACCTGCAGAATCCATTTGACCACTTTAAAAAAAAGAGTTTTTTCTTGCTTAGAAACTGCTGTCAGCTGATGTCATGCCACTGTGTAAAATCCCTACAGTCTGACCCTACAGGTTTCTTTAAACTGTTTATGATTCTCCATTAACAGCATTATGAAAAACTTCTGTACCTTCACAGACCTTAAAATTCTTGCCAAGTTGCCTGAAACGACACTATATTTTTTTTTAGGCACAAAAAAAGTTGCCTCTGAGCTGTTGGTGTGGAGTAGCCAAATCCGTATACTCACACCTGGATACCGGGACATGTATCGTGACTCTACTATGTAATGCCTCATTTTAGGTGCTCAAAAAAACCTAAAACATACAGAACATTTGTCACATATAGTTTTAAAAAAACCTTCACACTGTTCGCTTTCGCTCAAGACCACAAACACAATAGATTCCACTTGTCTGTTTTGTCTCATTCCTTCATGTTGCACATCTTTGTGGTTCTGATTCACACAAAGCCCCCCACCCACACACACACACACACACACACACACACACACACACACACACACAGAGTCTGGGGCTGTCTGGCAGTAGCCGCTGGGGGGAGGGGTACAGAACATGGCAGGTGGTTTCAGGGTCGAGGTGCAGCAGAAGCAGGCTGGCCACAGCACCAGCGCTCAGAGCGGTGTACAGGCAGCGCTGAACCCTCGCCGTGGCTCACTCACTTCTCACACGTTAACAATTAACCCATCCTATTGTTCACGCATCTGAAAAAGGCCATGTTTGTAGCCATGGCTAGCCATCCTGTTTTGGCCTGCCACATGAGCCCGGAGCTTAGGAAACTGCTTAAAAAGCTGAAGTGCACGTCGGCGGCAGCACGTGAGACTTTTTGAAGCCAAGCACCACTGAGACTTTGGGCCTCCAAAAGATGACGTCTCCCATATGCAAATCCCAGCAACAGAATTCACAAAACCTACCTACAACTTAGCATTTAGAAGTTGGCCAGACTCCCAGCAAGAAGCAAACAACTTCTTTTGCTTGTAACCACGTGTGTTGTTACGCGGTGTAACACCCTCCCCCACCAAGATATCCCACCGTCCTCTGCTACACTGCTCACATCAAGCCAACAGCACAGCAAACCACTAATCTGCACACTAGTCTCTGCCATCTTTGTTATCAGCTCGGACCTATTTTTACATTTTTAAAAATGTTTTCTGGTGTTAGGGTGGGTGCGTATTTTGCCGGAGCTGTAATACCCTGGCAGTAAGTCCATTTATGTGCCACCCTCTGGGTGCCTGATTTCGACCGGTTGTCCTCAGATATTCTTGTCAAACGCACAAGCCAAGCAGAACGTTAGACGACGTGTACGCTCAGACGTGAGCGCACGCTGCCGTGGTCGTTTTCTACTCGCTCTATCGCTTTCCATTACCCCTCATGTGATTCACTCAAACAAGTACCATGCAGTTATACCAGTCGCGTTCTTCTTGGTTGCTTTTCATTAAGGGAGAATCGCTATGCCAACAGGGTTTTTTTGTTTGTTTGTTTGTTTGTTTTTCTGTGGTGTGGGTTTACGGTCTCATCTAATGCAAATGCCTCTTTAACTCTAGAGCTTCTAAGAATTCAGTTGATCTGCAGGCAAATTATGCATAAATCTCAAGATCAGTAACAGCTATAGAAACATTTTGTGATGTGCTGCATCTAACAACTATTCCACTCAGTCATTTCTCCACTGCCATACAGCACCAAGTCACTCACTAATAATTAACCATGATTATAAGTAATCATCCCAGCTAAATATACCCAACAGTTGAAGCCTACCATTAAAAGCCCTCAGACCTGTAAGTCTCATTCTTTTGCATATTGAAAGGCTCTTAACACTCTGTTCAACCCTTTAATCATGGGTTTGTTTGTGCCTTGCTCTCATCTCTCCTGCCATTACAAAAAAAAGGACCACTGGCATTCATTAACCACCAAAGGTGGTTAAGGGTTCAGCAGTGGAAAGGGGGAACTCACTGAAGACTGACAGCCATACTTGTCTCCCCACCAACCGCCAAGTTTGTGCCGCTTTCACTTTCTGCTCTGCCTGGTCTTCTTCTCCGCCCGGGCCTTTCGTTACGAGACGCTGCCGTGTTGCCGCGTGTTCGCATTCCGGCCGGACGTTTTGCTCCTGTCCCCACGCTTGGCTACCTTGAGGTGCTTTACGTACCTTAAAGCTTGCGGTGGCCATGGATTTTGCCTCCCATCCCCCCGGTTGGTGGTGTTCTGCTGGGACGAGTAATGGCTGTTTGTGTTGTAAGGTGAGTTCCTCCTTCTGTTCCGCTCCAGGCTGGTTGGGTAGGTGGGCGGGTAATAGAGTGGAGGCCACGCCCACTTCTGCTTTTAGCCTACCGTTGAAACAGTCAGGCCAGGACCACAGAACCTATGGCAACACGCACACAGCCCTCACCGCAGGGGAACAGAGATAACTCTGCGGCTTGTTAACAGGCAGAGAAGTGCAAAGAGCATATTCAAATAGCTTGGTGACAAGCCCAGGGGCACCAGAGAGAGCACTCGCTAATCGCCTCTCTGCTGACACCCAATGGCTGCCTCAGAGCTCTAGATGGATTATGTATGTCAAAGGGAGCTGCACATGTGAGAGTTGCTATCTGCGCATACAGTATATGACGTCTCTGTTTGATTTCACCCCTTCTGTGGAGGAAGGCTAAGCACCGTGTAGTTAACACTCAGCAGTGACAACATTGGAGAGGGGAGCTGATTTTCAGCTTGGGCCTTCAGGAAGGGAAACCTGTTGATCGCCCAGTAGGGGTCACTGTTAGATCTGCTCTCGTCTTACACCGCCGAGGCTCCTGGCGAGATGCTCGTGCGTGAGTGCGGACATGAGGCGTGAAGCCCTGCGCGATGGAAGCGTGTGTCACCATGCTCGTCCATGCTTGGCGTTTCCATGGTTTTTGAGCCTCTCCCACTTGCTCCCAGAAGGGACTTTGGAGCAGCAGTGTGAATGATCTCCCACAATCCCACTGTCCCACTCTTCCTCTTGCCCACTCTCTCCCCCCCCCCTCTCCATCTCTCCTGACCTCATCTTACAGCTCCTCACACATCCCCTCTTGCCCATTTCCCCTTTGAAAACGGGCTCCGATGACCCTCATAGTCAGATGTTCTGTATGGTTTGGATCGGACAGCATATACTTAAAAAAAAACCTCATTTTGTGGGCTTCAATTTAAAGAAAATCATTTGAAAATACATTTATGAAAGGCTTTTTTTGTTTTGTTTTACATTGGTCCTGCATGGCACAGTCGAACTGAAGCATATGGTGACATATGCATAAATGAAGGTAATAAATAAACAAGCTAATCAACACTCATTGTTATTCTTTTTCCTACATCCATCTGTAAATAATGACTGGAGTCTGGCAGAATCTGTCATCGCATGCTGGTTTTTTTTCTGATACAAAGGTGGGCAGGCGATCAAAGTAGCCATTTCAGTGGAGAATCTCATTTAGACCCAAAAAATGCATTTGTTCAATATATAAGAGAAGAATCGGTCCATTTTTATCATTTAATATTTCTTTACTAGACTAAAAATCTTCATGCCCAACATTTGTAATCGATTATCATTATCAAGTGATATTCCATTCTCCCTTAGTCAAACAATGGGCCATGAATGCTAATCTAACTGTAATTTGTTGTGAGCATAAACTGAGCTCTGCATTTCTTAATGAAGTAGGTAACGGCTGTTCTTATTCAGCGTGTGTAATTGTTAGGCTTTAGGAATGTCATCTCAGCACCTTTTAAACGTTTATTTAGGTTCCACAAAATATTCTGTTCATTAACAAAAAAAAAAAAAAACTATGCAAACAAGTCATGATGCTTCAGTGTCCTGAAGGCATTTTCTTTTAAAACACTTCATATAAGCACCAGTTTTTTCCTGCAGATTCCCATTTTTTCAGTCCTCGGGGAACAAGGGAGTGGATGTGTTTCCTCCTTTAAAGATTCTTTAATGAACTAAAATGAAATGGATATCAGAACCCTTCCCTTCTCCCTAAGCCCTTCACAGTCTGTAGAAATGATTTTTTTAACACAGTGAAATGAATTTGAATGAAAATACAGTAGAGAGTATCACCCTGGTTTTAAACAGCAATAATAAACTGGTCTCTTCTTCCAGACTATGCTTTAAAATTTACATAAAGATTTCGAAACAGAATTATAAGACGACTGAGCATCCGCAAACTGTCCACATGTTTATCCATTTGACAAAAAGGGGATGAATTGAAGAATGCCATTTCTCATTTCTCCACCCATCATTTCTCAAGAGCAGTTGAGGAGGATCTAACCCTTATCGTTGCTCTATTATGGCTTTCCAGCACAGAGCCTTTGATTATTTCAACATTTCTTTCTCCTCCAAAGTATTTGAACCAGTAAACCAAAAAGTAAAAGCTTTCACTAAGAGTTTTGCCTATTTTCTCTCTCCTCTCGAAATGTCGGTAAAACTTGAGCCAGATTTAACTTAGTGAACTTTCTCTTGCTGACTGTTAAGTCTAAAACTGCACTGGATGAGGTGACCTGTGTCAAGAGAATTTATAACACATTCTAGAACTGAATTTTTTTTTTATCAACTTTGGAGCATTGCATGTGCTGATTGGGAAAGGCTCTGTAGAATTATAGGCATGATGTCAAATAGCATTACAACTTTATAAGAGGAATTTTTTTGTGTTGAACGGGACAGGCTTCTGAGAGGTGTCTGATATTACATATTCGGTTCTTTGGTGTCAGATTTTGCATAATCAAATGTGGTACACCAGTCAGTGACAAACAAGTTTGAAAATCACAGCACACAGAATAATGTTGAGGCCAAATTCTTTGCCAGCTTGAGGTGGTGGGGTGATGTAGAAAGCTTTGTGGTCACACATGGAGCGGATTTGTCTTAAATGGAGGAGAACTGTGGGAAGTTTGGAGGTCATAGATAAGAGCTGTCCAAGTCCACGAGATTTGGATGCTCTCCCAAATATCCGTAACCAACTATTTTGGTTGGAGTGTTCTTCACCGAGAGGCTTAAACAGAGGGTGCAACAGAGGATTTTCATCCAAGACACTGCTTTGAAGCTAATACACTCCATGTGGTTTGAATTTTTGACATTTTTGACTGGCATTTGAAAAAAAAAAGCATAAAGAGATTTTTTTTTTTTGCAAAGAGCATTAGCACAAAATGTAATTTCACAGTGGAATACATAATTAAAGCACATATATATTAACAGTCTTTTGTAATTATACTACACTGTGATCCTTAGTAAATGTGAAAGCATAAAGTTCCCTGACCCAACAAGACAAATCATGTTATTCAAATCTTTTTTAAATCACAGAGATAACTAGGAAGCATACCGTGACAGCACTTTTGATGAACCCTTAGCCTTTTCCATTTGTCATTTGCTGTTTCCATGGTAGAGGGAACCCAGAAATTAATCCAATTGGTCGCTTGAGCTCTGGGGCCGACCTGATTCGCCAGGGGCTGCAGATAAAAGGAGAGGATGGGTTATGTCAGGTCAAACGCCTGCTGCGCCGGTGGTCAGCGGTGCCATTGTCACTGAGGGAGGAGATGCAGGGGCAGGACTCCCACTCCTGCAGACACAGAGGGGACCTTTCATGGGATTAATGCAGCGTGCATGATGATCATTTAGAGGAGGGGGGGGTATATCACAGAATCGTTAGAGAAAGCAGTGTCCTCACAGTGTGTCTCTGCCTCTGGTTAATCATGTGACTTCAGCATAAGACGGTCCACTGATAAAGACAATAGTGTGATAAAGGCTGATTAGCTCACTTTAGTATAGCATCAGCGTAACATCGTGTAATCCACCATGGCATTCGGCACGACGAGGCCTCTGTGTGTATTCCAGTCGTAACCCAGTTCTGTACTATTCAGTTCGAGTTATCTTTATTAGCCATAAACAAGAGGAAGGTTGAAAGCTTCACTTCAAAGATCATAAATCAAAAGCAAAAGTGACTCCAATGTGCCCTCTGAAGCAGCTTTATAGAGTTAGATAGCTAACCCACAAAAAATGTATTACTAGACTGCAGTCCATGCGAGTAATATGGGCTAGATGGGTTTGAGAGTAGATCTGGGGCACTGCCGACTTAAACCAACTGTTTCTGTTGTTACTTGTTTTCTATTTCTTTGTCCAAAAGGAATGTAAGATACAAGATTAAGGTAGTTTCTTGATTAGTTAAGGTGATGAGTGATCCACATATTGAATGTTGTTGCCCATTCGTGTAATGATCACATGTGTAAAGTACAGAATATTTATTTGCTTCTATGATCTTCCTTGGAAAAATATAAAACAAATATAAAAACATGGTAGACACAAACTTTCTTGTCTATATATAATAGATACGCGATATGTACAACAAATTCGGTACCTTCAGCGCGTAAAGTTGGGATCAGTTGGAAGAGTAACACAAATACAAAATAGCTTAAATATAAAGTACATGACACATAATGTAGTAAATCATATGATCACACTGACATAAAGAGTGTTTTCTGGAACCTCAGTGATCGCATGTATAAAAATGAAAATATGAAAAATGATTTAATTAACAAAACAACATACCATAGGAAAAGCACGTCTTAGTAGCAGTACAATCACTGTACAATCACACCAGATACGGATACGAATACAAAATAGTCCGAAAAACATAGTGAGAAATGTCTAACATATAACTTAACAGGAGGAAGGCAAACTCAGCCTATGTGTAAATTCACAGAAAGGCAAATGAAAAACATAACCAGTATAGTGGCACCGCCATGTTGAAAAAAAGTTTCCAGCACACTCAACATAGACTAAGGCAAACATTGTTTCTTGTAATACATGTTAAGGACTTAAAATTTCAAGATGTTAAAATGTAAAAACTTTGAAGCACATTCAGAGCACTGTAACATTCAAATAAAACATAAATAGCCATACAAATCACGTCAGCCCACGTCAAGGTAAGGCTTGCTATGCCTTAGAAACGTATATCATCGTATATAGTACTGTCTCAGAGGCCGCCCGTGCCTCCGTGTATGTTATGTGAGTGTATGCGTTCGTGTGTGTGGCGTGGGCGTGGCCTTTAGATGTTCATCTCGTTACTGGTATTAGTTTCACCTGTGTCTTTTCCGGTGTATATATATTTAAGCGCGCGTGTATGCTGCATCCCTTGTTTGTCGGCCTTCCTCGACGTTGGATCGGCGAAACGGTATTCGTATCATTACCATAAATAACAGAATAGTTATCTTCCCAAGCTTGGCCTTCTGTTAGCGCAACTAGCAACATCGCTACATTACAGGTACCATGTAGCAATGTCTGCACACTGCGTACTACGGACAATCCTACTACTGACTCATATGATTGTTTTGATTGTCCCTTTTATTTTCCAGTGGTAACTCCAGCCACTTCAGCAAAATTCAGTCTCATTTTCTGGAAAATTCTGCAACTGTAAATATCATTATCTAGTTAGAAAGGAACTAAATGATTAAGGCCACTGGAATATACTCTAGAATCATCTTGGGATAAGTGATTTCAGAACAAACCAGGCATTGTTGGGTTTTCCCATGAGCAAGCGCTTCTCCAGCCCTTTTAAGTGCAGTTGTAAAACATTTAACATAATTGCATCATTACATTTGGATCTTTGAGTTTTATACAGACTACAAAGTGTAATACACACAAAAGCATTCAGTTATGACTGTCACCACAATACAATAAAGGCTCTCATTCCCTCAGCTGAAAAAGCAGGTGGCAAAGAATTCACTTAGTGAGCCAATAGTACAAGTACAAGTTCAAATTTGTCCATGTAATTTGATAGGGAAATGAAGCTGTGACATTGGGACCAATGTTAAAAAGCTTCATTCATTTCAGAAGGAACTCTGAAGGACAAGTGAGTTAGTCCTCAGATTATATCAATCATCTCCAGGTCCCTGCCAGGGACAGATTAGCCAACCTTTTTCGTGGCTCAACAGGAACAAAGACACTGAGTCCCTTTGTCACCGCACAGTTCACAGCATGAACACCGCATGTTCGTGGTCACTGACCCTGAAACAGTTGCACGTTTAAAACTCCAAATGCTGCAAACTTGGCTCAGAGCATGCAGCCGCTCCCAGGCCGGCGCTCATGTGGACGTGTACTTGTTTGTGAGTCGGCTGCTGCTCTGATCCTTCAGCTTCATGCAGGACCGCTTGTCATCCGTAGCCAACACCTCTAGAGGCTGGCGCCAGCAGCAGAGGCAAGACTGGACAGGGAAGCCAGAGAGCGGAAAGATCGACATATCAGATCAGACTCAGGAGAGTGGGATACAGTAGCACAATGTGCAGAGCTCACATTCTTGAGACAGGCTCACTGCTGACTGAGATGAAATGAAACTCGAGATTTACAAGACTGAAATCGCACTGATGTTAAATCGATTTTGACTAAATTCAGATCTCAGTCGGTTAGCACCCAGAACAGGGTCTTGTGACCAATTTCTACCATTTTCTACCAAAGTGACCAGAAAAGAGAATGTATGACCCTAAACCCACCATCTTACCTGAAAGCACCTTTTAAAGCGCTTGCTGACCATGTATAAAGCTATTGGATTGATGCATGAGTTCACTGATGCCATGTTGATGCCAATATAGTCAAGGACCAGGAAGAAGCTGGAGATGAACAACACAGCAAATCATATACATATTTATATCCACCTCATATACACGTTTGCAGTGTGTGGGTTGGTCTCTCTAACTGCCTCTCTTTAGGTCTCCCTTTCTCTGTCTCTCTCTAGGGTCTCACTCTTTCTCAGACTCACACATTTGAACCACATTCTCCTGACGGGTTTCAGACAGAAAACTCCAGAGCAGAGCAGAGCAGAGCGGCACGGGCGGCAGGGTGGTCTACGTGCGCCCCCCTCACCTCAGGAGCTCGCAGCGGTTGGGATCTTCCTCGTTATAAATCGTGAGCTTGAGGATGCGGCTCAGGTGCAGAGGCATCCAGCACAGGGCAAAGACCACCACCAGGCAGAACACAGTCCTGGCCACCTCACGCCTCTGTGGAGGAAAACTGCATGAGCCGGTCTGAGTTCCTCACCACGTGGATTCATAGTTTGAGGAGGCTTTGGCCTAACAGATAAATAACATAGCCTCTCATGTATTCACATTTGATAGTACATGAACTAGATTGGAACCGAGCTTCAGTCAATCGCCTACGCCATGACGTGGCCATGTGCAGATTCTGTTTGTCTTTGCCTAGCAGAGAACGTGGAAAACACATTGCTACATTTTAATTGGATGCAGCGGAGATACACAGCCTGTATGTGTTCTTGCCTAATGGTCCACCTGTTGCATGGCGACTGACACCATTTCTGTTTGTTGACTGGTGCTGATTTATGGATCTAGGATCCTGTAATCAAAGGTGCTGGGCAGCACGAGTGTACTGACCTGTTTCAAGTGGTCACTCAGAGTGATCTTCACCCTGTTGTTTTTTCTCAGCATTTCACACGTCATGAGGGAGTAGAAGATGCCGGTGCAGGCCAGTGGCATGCAAAAGTAAAAGCAGAAAAGCCACCAGTCTTTTGCTGACTTATAAAACTGATGAAACACAAACACAAATGCATTACAGGGGCGTTATTACATCATTACATTAACGTAATTACATTACTATAAAGCAGATCATCAGCATAATTAATTAATGGATTAATGGAGGCAACTGACAAGTAAGTACATTTTTATGCAGGTAGTTCTGATATGACCATCCACTCGAACTGGATCCTGCATCACCACTGTGTGAACTGCTGGGACTACAGTCAACACATGAACCATTTTCACTCCAGTGTGCATGATTTACTCTCATGTTGCCCTTTTGAGTTTTGCAGTAATGCACTGAAATCTCATTCAATCCACTGAAAACCTCGGATCAACGTCTAAATTCCTAGCGCCCATATGTTGGGCCTTCTGGAGCGTCAACGCGGGCAAGCCGAAGCCTCGCGGGTCGTTGGCGGGGCGTGAATTCACCTGCATGAATGGGTTCTTCTGCATGGGGTGCAGAAGGCAGATCCTCAGGTGCTCGCCTCTGTAGTCCATGGTGATCATGTCGAAGGCGACGGCCTCCGGTGCTGCCAGAACGATGGACAGCACCCAGATTATGCTGATCTCGATGGTCGTGCACTTGGGAACACCGATGCCTTGGATCCGGTTCCAGGACGCCACGGCTCGGTACCTCGGGAAGGAAGACCAGAGTGCCGGCAGGTGTGAGCGCTTCCAATTAGCTTTCATTTTCTGAAGGTTTCAGAGGAAGTGGTATTGCAAGATAACACTAGACACACTGACATTGACGTGTTTGATGTTTTCCTTACCAACTGTTCAGCTAACAAGCTATCAGTGTTTACAATCCTAAAGATGGCCCCAGTGTCACAGCAGCACTGAGATGTCCAGTTTAATCTTTTTGCATTACAAGCAGTATAAAACAGTCACAGCAGAAATAAATGTTGAAGAGTAAGTGAATAAGCTCTACCTGTCAATGCTTAATGCACATAAGCTCAACACTGTGATACCAACAGATGCCTTCTGAATGAAAGGTACCAGTTTACACAGTGCAACCCCGAAGGGCCAGTCTTCAGCCAGAAGCTGAAAGAGATAAAGGTTTTGTGAACCTGAAGTTAGAAAATCTGATTTTTAAAAGTTATTTTAATATGATGTAAACTAACTCACAAGTTTATTTGACTACATATGCAGTACATATAGACTGAGATTAGACTGAGGCCCCAGAAAGAACCTGCTATTTTGTAAAATTCAGATTGGAAACATATGTTCATTATTGCTCTGACATAGGAGGAAGCTTCTGGAATACCCTTAAGCTGCTGAAACAATAACTTTTTACAGGGGCAAAATATAAGGAGTTTTTCAGTTCAGATTTTACAATCAATGAATGAATTTAATTACATTTTTATAGTCCAATATGCAAAATAACAGGTTTTATATCTCGTATTAAGTAGTGTTACGTACCTTATACACGTTGATAGGAATATCTATTACAATATGCAACAGGTCTCCAAGTGCTAGACTTGCAATTAGGATATTAGGCCCGTTTCGCATGCACTTATTTTTGTAAATGATCCTGAGCAGGGTTGAGTTTCCAATCATTCCGATCACAAACACGAAGCATGACACTACTGTGCTGATGTACTTAAAAGTATCTCTGATCTCTGTGGGCCCTGTACACATAGGCGGAGGGACTCTTGGCCGTTGGGCTACGGAGATGTTATATGTCGTAAAAATGTTTTTGCTGGGACCAGGCTTCAAGGTGTGAGACTCGATTCCCTGATTAGCGTCTTTGACTTGAGCACAAGCTAAAATAAAGTGTCCCGCAAAGCAAACGAAGGAGAAACATAAGATATTGGTTGTCATCGTTCCTATCAAAATATTGAAAGTTAACTGTAATTAGTTACTGACTGTTCAAATCACACAATACACATCATAATATCTTTCTTAATATAGCCTAGAGAAAAAACATATAGAAGTTTATTTCTACCGTTTACTTAAAGCTGTTGCTCGTCCCTTGTCTGTAACAAAATACAATTATGCAAACGTGTACCTCCTCCGAGATCAGAGAAAACGTTCGATCCGATGAGACTGAATTAATCACTTGTCGCTTACTGACAGGTAAACTGATCCTTTGAAACTTGTTCACACTTCCAGTCGATTTCATTGGAAAGTTCGTTTTGATAGATTAGCGCAATCCGTAACCCTGGGCGTCCCTAGATTAAACTGACCGCTGTAAATAACCACAGAATAATGTTAAACCGTTGTAGTTCTCGCACTGTTCTCTCAAGAAGACAGGAGTGCTGGTTATCAACCCCGCCTACCAAATAGGACAGATAGTTGATGAAGGCAACACCCCTCATCACTGAACGCAGAGTGGGTGCTGAAGGGTGGAGATAAGGAGGAGATCAAATCTTGACAGCCTTCTTGTGATTAAAAGGTTAACATAAAATAACATTTTAATCTCCATAGTTGCATTGGCATATGTAGATCAAACCACTGTAACCTACAAAGGGAAGATTTTATTTTTCTTAAAAATTTCTCAAGACAAGTTATTAAAAAATTGTATGATATTAATGATCCTCTTGATGGGGTCAGCATCAAGTAATCTATGAGTAAGTAATGTTAATATTATTATCAATTATCAAGTTTTACTTGTATGGCATTTTTTTTTACTTGTATGACAAGTTTTTACAGTAATATTTAGTAGAATGAGTAGAAAATTAGTAGAAAATGAACTAGAATAAATATAAAAGCTAAAATAGCATAAAAGAAAATTATTGAAAAAGTGAACTAAAATAAATCATTAATTACATCTTAACTAATACTTCATCTGAACAGCTAGATCTTAATCCTCCTGTTTAATGTCCCTAGAGCATCAAGAATCCTCGGGTCACTAACAGAGGAGCTCTAAAACTTAGTGCCATAGTAATAAAGGTTATCTGGTTAGTGGGAGTAGCATCTCTGTTACTGCTGACAGATCTTTTAGCTCTTGAATGAATGTAAGTAATAGTCATTTCATTTAGGTACAATGAGGCAAGACCATGAAGGCATTTTAATGTAAAAAATTCTGAATGCCAGATTACCGCAGAAAGACATGCTGCTCATTCCTCATGGAGAAACTCCAGAACATTTGAGCTTATCCATCTGAGCTTTTAGGACCACAAGCATCACCTCCACCTACTGGTAATTTTTCAGACTGTTCAGATAAGACTTCCAGTAATCTGGTCTCCATTCATAAAACTGAACCATAAGCACAGACTCTCCCATCAGGGCTGAAAGGACCCTGTACTCATTTTTTGGGGAGGGGTGGTTTCCTTTGACTCACATTGAAAGGACGCGTATAAATTAATTCACAGAGATATGCAACTGATTTTATGCTCCATTTTCAGTTTCTGCTCCCATAACTGGTGGTGACCCGTTTGCTTCTTCAGCACTTTGCACTGATATGCTGATGTTTACCAATGGGAATAAAAGTCCTAGAGAAGCCCCTGCAGCTTTAGCAGCTTTTGTGATCGTGGCTCCTTCTATATCGATAATGTATAAAAGACAATTGCATGTGACATTTTGTAAAGAGACTCGTAAAAGACTACATGCCTTTGCGGTTGATGATAAGAGCAATAATAAACTTTCCTCTTCACTGATGCTTTGGTAGTCTATGGCCAACACATAAGGTATGTTGTCATCTAAGCATCTAAGCTTTTTTTAAAATTATTATTCATTATTCATTATTCGTAACATTCTTCACCCAAACATCAGTTGTTCCAGAACATGCAGTAAAAGACCAAAAGGCTTTGCACTATTCCTGGCCCTGTTTTCTCCCTCCGTAGCTCTTTGCCCTCCCAGTAACACTACAAACAAGGTCCTCGATACACAAGGCTCATGCTTGTGTATCGAGGACAGACTAGGGTTAGAGACTCAGTGTGTGATTAAGCGTGGCTGAGGTAGATTTGATTATGGGTGTGCGGGATGATGGAGGCCCTGAAGGTGGTCACCCATCCCTCGTCTCTCCCTCTTCCACCAAACCTTCTACTGCTCTGGATTGAATTGAATAAGCATGGGTTCAAAATTAACTTTCTGCAGATATATGAAATGTACATGAGGTAGCACCTGCACGTCATGATTACTGGTAGTCAATATTTGCATTTTATCTAATAACTGAAAGTTTTGTGTTAGGTTTTGTTTCTGTAAATTGAACTGATCTGTGAGAACAGAGGAAGTGTGTTGTGCACAGAGTCGACTAAATACACTGTAGTATTACAACACAAACAGCATTTTTACACAATACCAGTTGGTTCAGAGTAAGTCCTACACTGGTTTATTTTTTTTTATTTTATTTCGGTTGTGTGTAATCGCTCTTCCTGTGGGGGAATCAACATCTGGGCAAGAGCTCTATGCTCTCCCAGTAAGAGTACTTGAGTAAGGCTTCCAGCACTACACTTGCCAACATCTGTAAATATGATTGAAAATCTTAAATTACTCTGAATAAGAGCGTCTGCTAAATTCGATGACCTCCTTTTACCCAAACCTATTGTGGGAGAATGGTTGTTTGTCAAGTGTCATCAGAAGGATAATGAGACTGTCTGAGCAAATCCAAGAAGTGGTTGAAACTGTCATTAGAGCAGAGAGCACCATTGCTTTGTGTTAGTCTTGGTGGGATGCATAGTCCAATATCTCGTAGCTGTACCTCTCCACAACATTATAGCCCATAATGTAGCAGAAGAACTCTTCAAAGTGTTCATCCAAAAGATATCCTGACTGATCAGGGCTCTTCATTCATGTTTCACATTTTACACAAACTGTATGAGCTGTTGGGGATTAAGTCGATTTGCAGCAGTGTCTATCAACCCCAGACAGAGAGGCTTATCGAAGACTTGATTGAAACCCTTAAGAACATGAAGTACTCTCATGAATATGTTAGATCCACAAGTCTCCGAGGGGAGAAAGTCCCTAGTTGCCCTGGGCATTAAATTGAGAGGAAGGAGCGTCCGATAGTAAAAATAGTGAAAATCAGTACATTCTTGTCCTGAGAGCAATACTTCACGCACTGGGACATTTATCACAGGGCAATTTTCTTCAGGTGCAAGTGGCAAGGACCCTCTGTGGTCACATGACAGATTGGTGAGGTCGAGGATGAGATTAGGTAAACAGACAGCGGCGATGCGCTCCAAATATACCACCTCAACCTTCTGAAACTTTGGAGGGAGGTGGCTCCAGTTGCCGTGGCAACTTTGGTATCTGAGAGAGAGGATTTGGGACCAGAGCCCCCTAAAAATTCCAAATCCACTCCCTGTGGCGACCTCTTGTCTCTGTCTCAAAAAGCCAAGATTGCACTGAGTACATAGATGTGTTTTGACCCAGTCTCACTGATCTCATAGAGCACCACACTGAAACTCCCTGTGGGGGTAGTTGTGTGCAACCATCCCTGTCCTTTCCTGAACACAAAAAGAAAGTGGCTCAGGACAAAACAGGGCCGTGGTCTATTTGGGAGCAATAGAAAAGTCAAACAACTACTGTTGCAGACCCATAGTGCTGGTTCACAAGTCTGATGGATCTGTTCACTTCTGTGAATTATTATTCGGTGAATTATTCCTACAGGAAAATAAACAGGGCATCTAAATGCAATGCCTTCCTAATGCTCTGTGTTGATGAACTGTTCGATCAGTTACGTGCTGCAGTGTTTGTTCGGCACTGGATTTAACTGGTACTAAGCTCTCACTAAAAAGGAGGATCATCTCTTTTCTGAAAGCTGCCGTGTGGGAGACAAAGTAGATGATGGTCACCGGTTCCCTCTTTCACCTCAGGGGATAGGGGCCGCCTTCCTGGCCTGAGTCATGGAGGTGGTGATATGTGACAGCGGGGGTGTGGTCAGGCATTGTCTGAGGGACAGAGAGGCTGTCAGAACAATTCAGAAGGTCACTGAAATGGGACACACCTGCACCTTGTTAAGTAAAAACCCTGGCTGTTTTTAAACAGGCTACCTGATGCCTGAGAAAGAGCGACTGGCAAGGAAGCGACTTCCTGTGTTTAAGAGTCCTTGTGTGTGTGACAAGAAGCACGCTGAGAAATTTCGTTTTATGTTTGTTTATGCTTCTGTAATAAAAGCTTCTTTTGCCTTCCAATCCTGCTTCGATCCTTCTTCTATTCCACTGCTACACCTAAACTTATCCTTTCACTGAGAAACTGTGAAATACATTTCTCACCAATTAACACGAGAAAAGATCACAATGGAAAACTCAGTCCACAAATATTTCTGCTTCATCGTGAGCGCTTGTAAAGAAACAGCCATTAACTGTAGCAGTGAATGAGATTTAAAATTAAATATAAAGTTGACAGCTAATGTCACAGAACATTATGCCTGTCAGTTACAGCTGGCAGCTGTTGGGAATATTTTGTTAGCACACTGCAGGACACCTAACATATTAACTTATCAAATGTCTTTAGCTTACTCAGGTCTTCAGAGGCTCCAGAAACACTTCCATCTGCTTGAAAACAGGCAGACAGAAATCTAAGGAAATCATTGCTGTTTATCATTGCAGATTGTCATCTTGAACTGGCAGCTGTCTCTTAGATTTGTTAACACATCATCACAAGACTTGCCAACAGACTGAGTTGTCACATTCCCTTGGCATACTTTAAAATCAACTCTTATGTCTTCGGCCATCTCTAGATGGGATGAACTTCTTCTAAATCCATACTCTTTTTGTTGCGCTCGTGGTCCTCTATCAACCCTCTGGGTGCTTGTATAGATGTCCAACTTTCAGAGACCTACCTTCCTTTGAGCTCACTAGTAGGTCTTTGTATGTGTAATTTGACTTCATTTGTCAAGGTGGACACTGTCTTCTACCCCGCCCCCCCCAGCTTCAGGCTTCAGAGACATAGATATCAGTGTGGAGGAAGCTGGCTTTTAATGCTGATTTGAGACCAGTTTCACAGCTTGGCAAAGTTTAATTTAGCGTGTGTTCATGGAGACCTTGTCTATTAGCAGTATGGAAGAGGACCTCCATGCTTAGATGCTCCAGGAAAACAAATCCAATGGAGAAGGAAGTATATGCCAAGATGCAATAAATTCAATACATTCAAAGACAGCCATTGAGTCTGGTGCAGATGGGGGCCATGTTAATCATTGTACAAGTTGCCTATGTGCCTACAGTGAACATAGGAGCTCATAATGGAAGCCTTTGTATAAGTTTAAGTGCTAAAGGGTTATAGCCTAAGGCTATCTTTGCCCTTTTCAGTGACACATTAGGGCATGAAACACAAAAACAGACACTCTTTGTGAGAATTTAGTGACTGCTTACAACAATGCCTGTGTGTTCACTGTCTGAGTATTTAGGTGTGCGGGGGGGAAGGGGGGGTGTGGGTGGGTTGGTGAGTTTATGAGTAAAAGACAGAGAGAGTAACACTCATATCTTCATTGGCTGACATACACTGGGTACACTGTGATTGATTATAATTGCCTAACCTTCATGACACACCCACTGTAATATAAAACCAAGCTCTTCAGAAATCCTTATGTGATTAAACATTACACCCTGATTTAGTAGACATCTCCGAGCCTTACCCAAAATGTCACAATCTGCCTTCGTGTGCTTTCGAACAGTTTAAGGCTCATGTCAGAACTTGCCACACTGAGGGAATGAGACACGTTTTATCAAGATGACAGGGGGCAAATGTTTCAATTTTTATTTCAGCTAGCTAGTGCAAGGGATGTAGTAGTGTGGATAGCAATGAAGCCTTCTCAGGAGAACAACCGAGGTGAGCATCATGAGAAGAGAGAGTGAGGGTGAGGATGGGATTCCCTTTATTCCACCTAGAAACACTTAGTGCAGTGCTGGAATGCTGGAATATTTGAAGAAAATTGTAATAATAGCACAAAAAGCAGAGAGTTCCTCACTAGTGAGCTTTAGCAAAGCTATTATTCACAGTATCCAAGTCCTACCTTCACTATAGCGAAATATTTGCTGGCTTCCTTTTCATTGTGTGCTAAGAGTTTGTTATTAAAGGATAAAGTAAAATTACAGAATGGTGTTAACGTACCCTAGCCACTTAGTCAGCCAAAACTGGTCCTTCCTGTTATCTGATCTCAAGTTTATAGCTAATATGTGCCTGTCAATGGCAGACAGTGATCGGTTTCTGTTATATTGGGTATGGGCTTTGATGGAAGAGTTTGAATATCTAACAGTATTACGGTAGCAGTTACTATAACAGGACACAGTGGACAATAATTAATTATACTAAATGTTGTTTGTCGAACAAGATGAACCATTATAAGGGAAACATCCAAGAACTGCCCAAGGACTACCGCCACCAAAAAGCAAGCTTGAAGTCCTACCTGGAACTAAAAATGGCTGGCGTTTCATTGATGTACTTCATTAGGAGTCCGAGGACCCAGTCACTGTTCTTAAGTGCCAGCTGAGCTCAGGAGGTTCTCTTAAGACACTCCGCGGGACACTGTTGGCCCTGGACAGCTGCCAACTCAAAGTGCCTGGGATCCAGGGCGAAGGGGCCGCTGCTGATTAATGGTTGCAGAGTGACTCCATGTGACCTCTCTGATCCCAGCTGCTCAGAAACCTCTAGAGTTTTTTACAGTATCTGGTTCTGCTTGGAGACAGAGAGAGCTGCCTCTCTTTCATCACCTTTCACTTTTATAACTTTCTCTCTCTCTCTCTCTCTCTCTCTCTCTCTCTCTCTCTCACCTCTACCTCACACTCACACAAACTCATCAACACATTGTCGTCTGTTTTACTCACTTTGGTGCTGTATAAAATCCATTAACAGGGAATAATTTAACTACTGATAATTCATTCAAAGAAGGTAAGATATTGTTTGGGGAAAGAAACTAATTTATTTGCCATTTATAAAGTAGCTGTTTTACACTCGACTTCTTGCCCAGAGGCATTTACATATGATCATTATGGGACAGTTCTAAAGGGTCACATGACCCATATGTATCCAGTGACCTATAGTCTTCAGCTTTGTTTTCTGTACAAACGGTGATAACCTCTGTAAGTGAATCAAGTGTGTTTTTTTGTATTCCCTAACCTCTAGCTTCTCAAATACTTGAAAAGTGAACTTTAAAAATCATTAAAACGTAAGGTGAATTTATTAGTCTACAAAAGTATTCTCCGATGGTCTTTTGTTGACTCCAGGCTCAGTAGGTGACATCCTCGAGGTTCCAGCCTTGCTTTACTAGCCAACACGTTGCTAAGCCCCAGGCCTTCAATAACTACTTCAAAATTCTAGTTTTAGGTGGAAAGGCCCACACTGTTTGACATTCCTCACTGACAAGCCTTGGGGTGGGGGGGGGGGGGGTCCACATTACCGTGACCAACCTTTTAGTCACTGACCTACATGTCCTGTGGTGAATCTTCCTACATGAAGCAGCCATAGTCTGAGCACTGGACCATGTAATGCTGCTTCTGGGCATCAAGTACAAACACTGTGTGACATACATTGCGGTCACCAACTAGACTATAGGACAGTGCTTAGTTTTCTTCTGCAGAGGCTACAGGTTCACCATATGACAAACATTGTCATTTGCTGAATTACGTTATATATAGATGCACTGGCAGTCTCACTCTCACTCACTCTGCTTTCTGTGCCATGTTTGTTACGCTCTCTGACAGACTACACTATGTTGAACAGGCAGCATTCTCTCATTTAACAAACTCTCATACTAAACGCTCTTGTAGCCTCTCCAAGCACACAAGTTGTGATTGCTTCATAAGTCACCATTTTACAGAGAGGAACATCTGTTTGACTTCTGGAAAGACCTTACACCCTCCACAGGGAGGGAGATCTGAGCAGTGGTCTAGACAGTACGACATTAATAACGCCGTATTACTATGGCGATGAGTAATGTAATGTAATGCTGCCCTGCAGTAATGTAGTCTGTTGCCCTAGTGTGGGAGCCAAATGGTTATATTCCATTAGAACAAATCATAAGCATCTTCAAAGCTGACTAGCCACTCACCAAACCGTGTAGCAGAAATCACCTGGTCTTTTTTATGAATGGAAAATTGAATATACCAACTACAACACAGCAGACTGGCATTTCTACTTTTTGCCAGACACAATAAATGCACTTAATGTAAGTGTAGCTACTGCACAAGAAACTGGAATGATACAAATGTGTCTCGTAAGCAGTAATTGTAACGGGGAGCGATACTGGGCAGACGTAAATGTTGAGAGGAGCGGTGTTTATTATGGGTAAATCCAAGATCAGCGTCGTGGCAACAGTCCAGAGTAGTACAACCAAGAAAACATGGGTTAAACAGAAAACAGAACACGTGTCCTCACGGAAAGACAAAGGCACAGGTATGTACAAGAGAAATGCGCAAACAACAAACATCCAAACATTAACCGACGTTCACAAACAATAACCAGCGACGGAACTCAGAACAGGCAGAGACTAAATAGCAAACATAATTACAGACGAACAAGGAACAGGTGAAACTAAAAACATGAAAACCAAAACATGAACAGGACAGGAACTGAGTAGGTTGCCTGGGAAACCATGACGCTAAGGGAGGCGAAAGTCTGACAGTACTGCAGTTCTTCCTCTTGTATTCTTAAATAATGTTCTTTGCACAAAGACATAACCGAGACCATCAGTTGCCTTCAAGTGCTACATTAATCATACTTACACACACACACACACACACACACACACACACACACACACACACACACACACTACACAGAACTACACAGACACATACAGACACACACTCACACACACACACACACCCAAGGAGAAGGTAAGTTGGATTCAGGGAAGGGACTTCCCTGCCCCCAGCTGACTCCTTGTTGGAGGACCAGATCTAGTTGAATTGTAATTGGATTGGGGATATAGGGGTCTGACTGTTATTATGTTCTTCCTCTCCCTCTCTCCGTCCCTCTTTCTCTCTCCCTCTCTATGTCTCTCCCCCTCTTTCTCTCCGTCTCCCTTCCCCCCCTCTCTCTCATGTCCTTCCCCTGCCCATGGCAGAAGAGCTCCTTGTGCAGATAACTGAGAACGTCTTTTATGTGCCGCGTGCCTCATTGACTATTCATCATTAATTGCTCATTTCAGCTTTAATTTACTTTCAATTTCCCTATTTGTGCCTCACCCTCCTGTTTGCATGTTTCTGGCTCACAGGAAGACATAGAATGTTTCTTTGTCTTCTTAACTGTCTTGGTACTTTTGGATTTTCCTTTGTAGACTGCTGAAGACATGAGACCTCTGCCTTACGCCAACAGAGGATCCTGAGAAAAGTTTGGCTGCCTTGATCAGTGTCTTTAAGTCTCTGTAAATTCTTTACCAGAGTTTGTCCCCTCAAATGAATCGGAGTGAAGTTGCGATATGCTGTATTATGTTAAATGAAGCAATCATAACTTGTGTGCATGGAAAGGCTACGAGAGCGTTTAGTATGAGAGTTCATTAAATCAGTGAATGCAGCCTGTTCAGCATATAGTAGTTTATCAGAGAGTCTAACATATGTCTTTATACCAGCTATATATATAACAAGCAAATAAGTATCGGGCAAATGACAATGTTTGTCATATGGTGAACCTGTAGCCTCTGCAGAAGAAAACTAAGCACTGTCCTATAGTCTAGTTGGTGACCGCAATGTATGTCACACAGTGTTTGTACTTGATGCCCAGAAGCAGCATTACATGGTCCAGTGCTCAGACTATGGCTGCTTCATGTGGGAAGATTCACCACAGGACATGTAGGTCAGTGACTAAAAGGTTGGTCACGGCAATGTGGACACACCCCAACCCCCCAAGGCTTGTCAGTGAGGAATGTCAAACAGTGAGGAACTCACTCAAGCTTTTTGTCTCGTTTGGTAGATTATGTTTGCTGTGTTATGCCCTACCTCCTGTATAGCAGGGGCATTCAAGTAACCCTTTATAGCACTCAAGTACACTACATCATCAGAGTACCACTGCCATAAAACAAACAGGCACCATGAGATCTGCTAATCTACTGTAGCTGTCTCATCTGTAAACTTCAACCTGTGAACATGGGTAATAGCCCCTGAATACGCAAAACCACAGCATTAGTTTAAAATGGATGTTTGATTCAATTTGGAAATGAGAAGCTGCTCAGAAATGGCTTGAAGATCCAAAAAATTAAAGAGTCTGTTTTTCTTAACCATCGAAGTGTTTTGTATTTTGCAGGTTTTTTTTTTTGTTTTGTTTTGGTTTGTTTTTTTTTGCTGCAGGCTTTTAACATTTACTCTGGAGAACACTAAACGCTTGCACACAGCATTTTCTTTAATACAGTTGTAGTCAATATCATACTAGCAAGGAATGGCATTAGATTTAGTCCTATTTCAAAAATACCCTGAGAGGAGACTAGTTGTAAGTTTGTCTGTTTATGTCTCTTGTGGACATTTGTGCATTTATGCAGTATTGAAAGTCTTCGCTTCTCCACTTCTCAAAGATCAGCCAAAGATGAGCCAAAGATGAGCCAAAGCCCCAGAATGCATGTCTTTACTTCATCACTTAATCTATTCCCAGATACACCAAATATAAGCAGTTAGTTCTTTTTGTAACTAGCAGATTGCAACAAGGGGAGGTTCTCGTCATAAATGGATGGTGAGTTTGAACTCTGAGCTGACCCATCCAATTACAGGCTTCCTACGCAAATTCACAACCAGTTCAGCTGCTTACAGGGTCTTTACTGGAAAAAAAAAGTTTTATTTTGAGCAGGAAAAGAGAAGCCATAGAGGTGGTCATTCCTTTTTTAGTGAAGCCAAAATGTCACAAGGCTGGTGTGTCCTTCTGTACTCTCACAAAATGACACCGTTTGGATTTGGTCCCAAATCAGGGCAAGCAGTTTCACTTTTTAATGAGCTAATTGTGCATTCTCTCACAGCTCCACTGTTCTTCTCACAGAGCCAGTGGAAGTGTTAACACAGAATCACAATGCCTGTGTCAGAAAAGCACAAATCCACCTGGACTTCAAACAAGAGTTCCTTAAATCAAACTCCATCACACATCACAACAGAAGGGAACTACAGTGTACCTATAACCTGAAGGGAACTACAAAGGACCTGTAATACAGTTCAGTCTACATAGTTTGCATTTTTAAAATATGACAATTGACAAACACAATTGCCACATATACGTAACTATAAAGCCAACTGCATTTTACCATAGAAAAGATTCAACACTGCAGCTGGAATCGCTCGCCAGTTCAGCACTGAACAGGGTAAGGATCTGTCTCATCATACAGTGTCTCG
>JAOXYF010000014.1:6784777-6796643 GCA_028565775.1 Sternarchorhynchus goeldii | reverse complement strand
TGTGGTGTGGGTTTTTGAAGTCAGTTTGTGTGTGGTGCGTTGTCATTGGTGTTTGTACAACGTGCAAACGAAACCGAAAATAAAACGGTTTAAGCTATTTGCTCGTGAGTCCTGTCGGCTTTTTGCAGCCCTCCTGGGCTCACCCGTGACAGATCAGTGTAGATTACATTATTTCTGAAAAAATCAAGTGTTCATACATTGTTTTCTAATTTTGATCTCCAATGTATATAATAATTATTTTTACGTGGATTACAATTGTTATTTCTTGTATATTTAATATCATATATTTATATCATGTCTTTAAAAAGAGATTTATAACTACAAGATGTATAACTTCCTGTGGGTGACAATCACATCTCTGAGAGGACTCTTCTGCATAGACTGATTTGAAGTCATGTTCTATATGAACATGTGATAAACATCTTGTGACAGGAAGACACAAGCTGTACGTTTTTTTTTTTTCACACAAGAACATTTGTGTTTTTATCCTATGCTGTCTAAAGATGGAAAACCACTAGACATGTTGGTTTGTGGTGATAAGCAGGCGAGCTCTTATGCTGTTGCTTCAGATGTCCGGTGTGAAACCCTAGTTTTCAGTTCAGCAAATGATCTGAAGGCAAACAGAACAATGATGAACTCAGTTAAAATGAATGAGTGGGCAGAAACTCTCTTCCATGTTCAATGCACTTTTATGGATCTCAAATCAACCAGCTGCTGAAACGGCTGCAAAACCGTCAGGATACAGCTTAGATAAACAAATAAATAAATGCATACTAATAACTATCTCAATGCTGCCCATATAGTGTTGATGAATTGTAGTGGAACCGAACAATGGAGCTGCACTGTCTTAAATGATGTCTTTGTTATTTATGGTGACAAGCACCCATCAATCTCAACTTCACCTCTTTAAAGACAAATAAGTGCTGAAGACATGACCTTGGCTGTGAAACGACTCTCCCATGTGGCAGGACACGTGCACACACACACACACACACACACACACACACACAAGCAGGTCCTTGATGGAGAACCTACAGCGGCCACCTTGTTACAGTCAACACCTGTGATCTCCTCTGACATCAGCATTAGGACAGTGTGCACAACTGCTATTGAAATGATGTCACTGTTGTTGTTATTATTGATTTTGGCACCAAAGTATTAAATTTCTTTCCTGTGTTTCTCACTCTACGGAGTGACAGAGAGCCAAATTACAGCAGGAGAACAGCCGTAGTCCCACATCAATATCCATGGTGATATCCATGGTGAATATAAAAGCATATAATTTATGGCCATGTTTGTGAAATTTGGCATCTCTGTTGGACTTCTAAAATAAGCCATTTATATGTCATGGACAAACAACTGATTTGTTCTTACTGTAGATGCATTTCTAAGCATGAGAATAGCATCATCTGGACGACTGGCTACATATGAGGTCCACTATCACACTTCAATCCCCCTAACTCCACTAACAAGATAACAAACCAGCCTCCGCTCTTCCAGAGTTAGGTGTGACAACTCAGATAACACCCTGTACAGATTCACTTGTCTGTGTCTGACGAAAGGCCAGCCTCTCCTCTCCCGCCCACACGACACAGTTATCTCTCTCTCTCTCTCCTCTCTTTCTCTCCCTCTCTCT
Organism: Sternarchorhynchus goeldii; assembly: GCA_028565775.1. Taxonomy (NCBI): domain Eukaryota; kingdom Metazoa; phylum Chordata; class Actinopteri; order Gymnotiformes; family Apteronotidae; genus Sternarchorhynchus; species Sternarchorhynchus goeldii. Next base: position 6,795,007 of record JAOXYF010000014.1, on the reverse strand, counting down.
CTCTCATCATCTTCTCCTGGCTTTTATCTTACTTTTGACCAGAGTCTTGCAGTCACTGATTTCTCCTCTAAAGTCACCGTGTGCTCTGCTCTTTCTCTGAGGCGAAGCCTTCTTCACCCCCACCCCCTCCTCCGTACCCCCTCCTCTTCTTATCTCGTTATTTTTACCTCCACCCATCAGCTTCATGGCTCTTCTCTCATTGAAGGTCCCCCCCTCCTGTTTTCCCAGCTTTCCTTTCCTTCTTCTCCTTTTCACCTGTCTATTTTAATCTATTCTTAAGCACTTCTTCCTCTTGCTTGCTTTGTAGTTTCTTTCCTCCTCCTCTCTCCTCTCACGCTGACGGGGAGGCTTCTCTGTCCCTGGGGGGGCGGAGGCGGGGGCGGGGCAGGAGGAATGAGGTCAGGCAGCAACAGAAAAGTGCTGACCGTCACACAGCGCAACTTCACGGCAACGTCAAAAACGTTCGGATTAAGGGCCGTATGAGCAGAGTTTGCTGTAAATCATCAAATGGGGACCTGAAATCAAGAGTTAAATCATCAGCTCTGCTGACCCAATGGTGAAGTAACTGAAGGAAAGTACTGGTTGACGCCAGAGGGTGGAGTCTGAGTGAGGATGAGGTAGAATCTGAGTGAGGACAAGGTAGAGTCGAAGTGAGGACGAGGTACAGTCTGATTGAGGACGAGGTACAGTCTGATTGAGGACGAGGTACAGTCTGATTGATGATAGGGTGCGTGGGCCCATCATTTTCCAGATTGTGAGTGGGTTTTAAAAGTCTGATGGGACACTCCTGCCTCCTCTGGCAGGAACGTTCAGAACCTTGCAGCATCAGCTGGGAAGCTATGAGGAGGTTCTGGAAGCTATTGACACATGTTCTGGCTCTGCTGTGAACGTGGATGCAGAGTGTTTTTTTCCCTCTTTGACTTGCTTAATAAATCAAAATTTGAGAACATGTCAGCTCTGCAACACCCCAAAAGTCTATGTTTCAACACATTCGATTTCCACACCCATCACAGAAACACAACGCAATGGAGCAGGCCTCATATATTCTCCTGGAGCACAGCGTGTCGAATAGTTGAAGTGATCTAACCTATTTTCAAAGCTTTTACATCTTACTTTGAACAGAGGATGAGGGAGGAAGACGTGACTCAGTCTTTCTGGTCCTTTGTTTATCTGCTCAGAGGCACTTTTTCAGAAGGGTTAGTGGAGCGCCTCCTACTGATCGCTGGGGGAAAAAAAAAACTTGCTTTGCACAGCATAATTTAATCTACGGAACATGACATCTCCCTGTGGTCATTGAGCTACGCAACTGGAATTGGTAATGAAGAGCTTACTGCTGCCGCGTGCATTTCAGACCCACTTAACTCTCTTTCCAAAGTAGGTCACTGTAGTTAGCGAACGTGTGAGTACAGCATGCTACACACGAGGGTGTGCACCACATCTCATTGTTCAGAGATGAAAGGGGTTGAAGAGAATGTCGTTACTCATTTAGTCGGTGGGATTTAAAACCCAGGCTCCTTTTAATGGCCAGACCATTTCACAGCCATTTTACCCTCTGCTTTGTGACGGGCAAAGGTTTGTTACTTTCTTTATGTTTTATTCTTTCAGGTGTAGAACACATCATTTGGCAGGCTTGGATTAAACAAGTGAAAACATAAAAACACTTAAATCTCAGTTTGAAATGTACATTAAACTATAGGCTTACGTGTTGTTTTGTAAAGGATGTTCAAATATGACAGCAATAGCTGTACTGATGACAGATGTCTGAGGAGTACTGTTGTCATGTTAAGATAAGGTAATTTAGATAAGGTTAAGACAGGTAATTATTTAACAAAAGTTTGCCAAAAACAAAAATTTGATTTTGGTTATTTTGATATTTATTTATTTTTTATTTCACCACTGCAGTTTTGATTTAGCCAGTGCTGTTGTGTACCAAGCATTCAGTGAACCTCTCAACTCCCTGCTACTTGTTCTGTTTAAATCAAACCTGCCATTACTGAGGCCTGGCATCAATGACATCCTCAGAAGTTAAAGGTCACAGCCGAGAATCCTAACAGGAATGAGGCCTCGTGGGAACTCGGCCCTCTTGAAGTCTTTCAGCATCTTCCAGGACTGTAGTCCTCCAGCTCAGTGATACCATTGCCAGGCTTTTCTTGCCAGTGTTGCAGGAATACGCCTGTGTGTCCATGCCAGGATTACTGGGGCTGTAAAAATGTTGAAAAAATCAAAGTGGTACGCTGCGCTCCAGTAGCAGAGAAGCATTTTAATCCCAGCTACTGCTGATGGTTAGAGAAATATTCTGATGCCAGTCACTGCTGATGGTTAGATTCACTGTCAGGCCACATATGAAGATTTATTTTATAAGAATTTCATTACAGGGTCAAAACAAGAGCAGGCTTTTGGCCTTCCAGGCCTTTCTTTTCTTACCAAGCTCTTAATAATAAATGTGTATTTTTTAAAACCTATTTTTAAAGCAAATAGGGAATATACTTTAAGAATGTATAGACCAAATCCCAAGGCATATACACATAAGGAATCCAGCATTCCAAAAGGAATAGCTGAAAGATCAAAACAGTTGTTTAGAGTCTTCCCCAGGGTAAGCACTGGTCTACCACCCAAAAAAACACCCTTATATAGAAAACTAGGACTCTATGTAAGAACAAATATATCTAAAAAGAAGCTTTGAATAATTCATAAATCCTTGTTCAGAAGCTGCCATTTGAAACAACAAGGGTGCTCTACATATGCTGTCCTGGAGGAAATGTGTTAACTGGCAGTGTATTTGTGAATGTGAACACAAGGCTCCTCTTGCTGGAGGACTTGGTTAATAGCACTTCTCGTTAACAAGACACGATTGAACTCTGGCAACTTCCATAAAGGAAATTAAAAAGTATTTTAAAATAATTTATGCATATAGAATTTGCTGGAATTTTTTGTGGGTTTTTTTTTTTCAGATCATGGCACTGGATTAAACAATGACACACCTTTAATATTCATGTTTGCTGCTTAGTGTGTGAATGATTTCCAAACACTAGCATGAACACCTTTGGTATATCAGCGCCACCTAGAGTGATAGTTGTGTAAAAACAGTTTCTATCCAATTTCACTTATCTCTTCAAAGCCTCCACCCACACATACCTACATATATACAAGCACATTAAACAATAAAATGTTAGGAACTGATCTGGTTTAATGTGAAACCGTTCATTTAAATCATTTCACTTTCTAAGTACACAGCATTATTCGTGTAAAGGGTCATTTCCAGTAGACAGAAGCTGTTGAGCTGCCATGTGGGGCAGAACATTCAATGAAACAGATTAGCTGCTAAGCTGTTGAACATTCAGTTCAATTCGAGGTAAAGCCACAGATCACAGACTAGACACACAGACTTTGCTAAATCGAAGGGTATATGTTACCTGTGTAGTAAAACTCAAAACGCTACAAACACCAAAGGTTTTAGCCTTGAACATATAGAAATAAATATTCAGGAAGGACTCTGACATGGACACTGTGCCACAGTCTGGAAGAAGTGACAGCTTCTATGAAAGCATTAAATGAATTTACCTTTTAAGGCTGATGTAATTAGTAGTATGAAGAGGTAGGTTTCTGAGAAAATAAAAACAAAGCCCTATAAATTCTCACAGGGCTCAAATGCTGTTTAATGGAGCAGTGGTCTAAGCCTCCAGGAACCCTGATAAATCTATTTTTTGAAAGCCAAAAACCTTATAGTGTAATAATTTTTCAAACCAAGTCTTGTCAGGTTTAATTGAATAATCTAATATGATATTAAATCTAACACGAAAAAACGTAATATACAAAAGACACATTACTGAAGTGCTTCTGTAACTTTACTTCATGATTTCAGAATAGTACTTTGACGGCGGTAGTAAGGGAGTGGTGTGGCGAAAGGAGGTTTATTCTCCATGACACTCTATAGCGTAGACTTTAGTACCGTAGTACTGACACCTCAAAAGCAAAAGCAATCAATAACGAATCGAAGCAACCGAAGCGTCTCCGGGACGATGACGAGGAAGCACACGGAATACACGCCGTATGCGTCTCTTGAGACGAATGCGCAACCACGACAGGTAGGAGGAGTAGGCGGTGTCCGGGCGGAGTGACAGGTGTATTTAATACACTGGTGATTGCGAATTAGGAAGGGGTTTGTGCATTGGAGTGGGCGTGTTCATGGTTATGGGTGCCAGCCTAAGCCTATGTCAGCCTAAATAATAGTTAAAAAAAATAATAACATTTATTCAATTCAATTGTTTGGAGCTTTTACATAGATACTGGCAACTCCAATATAGTAAAGATGATCCTATGTTTGGTGTTGTGAAGTGAAAGAGAAAACATGATACCAACAACTGACTGATACATTTAATTGATCTTTCACAAATGCTACAAAAATTGCACAGTGATAGAAGCTCTTGAAACATTTTTTTGCAAAAATGTCCACAAGTTGTATTTTGACAACATTTTACCCTCATGAACCAGGCAAAATGTATATACAATGAGAAAATGACTTAACCTTCCTCACATAGATTATTGAATGTTTCAACTTCCTATTGGACAAAATATGATTTTTATGACTTTTAAAACTTCACACAAGCAACTACTGAAGCAACATAAATATAATTGAAACAGACTATCAAGCAAGTGTTTCATTTTGATGGCCAGATCTCTCTGGAAGGATGACGAGTAAATCTGCATGTAAAGTCCACCTGGTAGTCAGTAGCTCCCCAGCCTCATGTAGACTAAACCATTTTGTAATCTGTCTAGCAAGACACACAAACTGCGATATGAAATTTGAACTGCTACTCTTATGTTAATTCAGTAAATGAACTTACCTACACTGTCAAACTTGCCAGTGATGACCAACATTTTAAAAAATAAACAGTAGCCATTTTCCTAATGCATGAGTATCTTGAACATCCATAGGCTGATTCCTCAACATCAAACAAAACAAAATCCCAGTAATGATGCAAAACAATGTGCTTTACTTGCTAGACATGTTGAATAATTTAGAAACTCACAAACATGTACTGATTTAATTTGAGCATATTCAAGATGTTTTTGAAAACAAACAAATAAAAAAACATTTCAGATCTAGATTGACCATAGTGACAAACTCACTAACACAATATTTAAATGACATCACACAGAATGTTTTTTTTATTTTAAAAAGTATCGACATGAAATGAAATTTGTATATATTTACTTATATTTTAGGATGGAAAATAGCTCATTACTAGCCAATTTTATATCTGCCTATTATAGTCACATTGCCTCTTAATGTTGTGAAGAAACTTATGTGCTTAAGAATATGAACTAGTACTGCACTAAGAAGGCTAATCATGTAACTACACCAAATTCAGAGACAGACTTAGGATGTGATATTCCCCTTTTGGATAAATAAAGTGTTGGCATTAATGTGCAAAAGTCCTCCAATATACCTAATATAAAAATCATTTTGTTTTTATCTTAAATATTTTTGCTGTTTTTTATACCATAAGCAAAAACACAAATAAAAATATTTCTTCCTTGTATTTTATGGGCTTATCAGACCCTCTACCTGCTTGTTCATGAGGAATTTCTGTCAATGTTTTCTGTAAGAGAGGGTAAAATGTAGTGCACATGGTCCAACATGCATAGGATGGCTTGGGATAGCTTTGAGCTTAGCATAGCCAGAGCTGGTGAAAGCAATTCTAAGCAGCTCAAACATCCAATTCCTTGTTGCTGGTTACAGCAGTGTGTCCTGGTGTCAGTCGAGAGGCTCCATGCCCTCTAGATGGTCTGGAATGGGGAGGCCGGTGAGGACCGTTAGACACTTGTTCCATATGTTAAACACGGGACACACAGGCTGGGTGAAGGACACGTGGAAGGTGTGGAGGTGCTGAGAGCCCACGGCATCATAGAAAGCCAGAGAACCGGCATCGTAGTCCAGAAGCACCCCGACACGGCGCAGGTGTGGGGAAGGCTCGATGGCCATCTCCTTACTGTTGTGGCGTGCCAACCAGGAGTTGTTGCACCGGCAGAGCACCCAAGAAGAAGAGTTCTTCCCAATCCACTCATGCTTGGGTGCAGACTTGTAGGCCACGCCTACTGCATACCTGAGATGAAACATTAACGATTGATGGCAAACCTTCATTATGATGATTTCTAATTACTGCATACCTGAGATGAAACATTAACGATTGATGGCAAACCTTCATTATGATGATTTCTAATTACTGCCGTTGACTACTTGGTTTCTATGTTGTGTCTGTAATAACATATCTGTTACCCCGAATCTGTCAGTTTGCTTCTGACTTCATTAATTAAAAGGAAAAAGCTCCTCCACTGACATCTCATACGACTCACCAAGTACTCCCTCCAATCAGTGCCTCCCAGTAGTGGCGGCCGCTGTCGATGTAGACGTTCCCCGTGACCCCATAGCTGCTCTGGCTGCTGAAGCGGTCCTGGCCATGGCTCTTCTTCGAGGACACCTCGTCACGCTCCACTGTCAGATTGTCATGAGACACTTTCAGCTTCCTGTGAGCAGACTTGGGGTCAAGTCTGAATGGCTGACCTGCAGAAACAACAAGACATCATATTAAGGTGCATCATGTCATTAAGTGTGATTATCTTGCCTGTCAAACCATAGATAAATTACATAACATTGATGAAGGAATCTAAAAGCAGTATTTTGAATGTGAGTGTAATGGTGAAGCCCCTGCTATAGTTTCCTTTAAGGACAGGGGGTTGAGTTCCCTAAGTAGGAGCTTACTGTTGGTCTTCAGGGTTCCTGGCTCACTGCTGCGGCTGCCTGCCTGGTTGATGGCCTTGACGATGAAGATGTACTTGGTGCCGCTCTGCAGGCCGTGGACGGTATAGTGGTTCTGCTTGATGTTGGGGACAATCATCCAGCTGTCGGCCGAGTTGCACAGACCTGAGAGGGTGAGAGGGTTGTGTTACACTGGACAGTCTCAGGGAATTAGTGTTACACTGGATGACCTTGAGTGAGTGACAAGGTGCGTGTTATGTTGGATGACCTGAGTGGGTGAGAGCATGAGTGTTACACTGGATGACCTGAGTGAGTGAGAGGGTGCGTGTTATGCTGGATGACATGACTAGCTCAAGTGTTTCTGATGATGTAGACATGGATTTCACTCTTAACTCTGGTCCAGGTTTGCCTGAGATGTCATACACACATCAGTCATTTGCTTCTTAATGTAATGTAGGTGCTGAGTTGCATTCTCAATCTGTATGTTAGAAACTGGAGGATTTTCCCACGCTATGATATGTTTCAGGGCTAATTACTCTCTGGGCTAATATATCCTACTCATAGTGCCTGTGTAGGAGTAATTCCTCATAGTCTTTGGAATGCAATCAGGGCTTGCCACAGCCACTTCCCTGTGTTGTGGTTTGTCTGACCTTTAGCAGGAACTGTGCTGAGTTGAGCAAGATTTTTTTTTGTTTGTTTGTTTGTTTTGGAGGTAATTAGAAGTTTTTTCTTGTTTTTTTCTGTTACAGTAATAATAATAATAACAACAATAATTATTATTATAATTATTATAATTATTACAATAACACTTTAAACTTGTATAGCATTTTCACATACCCAAGGTTGCTTAAACTTATTAGTCATGCAAAAAAGAAAGAAATGCAGTGAGTAAAGATTTAACCTGACTGAGAATATTTTTGCACTAATATCTAAAATCTGCCCAGAATCATCTAGACAGAGTCATCATTTTCCATCGTCATTGGTGTCATCGTTTTAGAGGGAGCAGTTAATCAGTGTCTAGCTCAGTCTCACTGTAACACTTCTTGAGGGTGTAATGAACAGGCACAGTGGCTTGTCACTACACACTGCTGCCCTGTTACAAATTCAGAATGACACAGCACTGGAAGCACAACCTCAACCTTGCAACTTCCAGCTCACGTGAGCTCACGTGGGCTCACGTCCCTTCACCTGTTGAACCATATCTCTCCCAAACAGCCCATGTACTATAAATATGGCACTGACTAATCAATCCCAGGGTAAATAAATTTAGCATATTTTAGGGATTATCCCTCCGAGGTATTGGGGATATGCATTCGTCTCGGATAAGGTCAATCAAACCATTAGCATAAAGGCAAAAAAGGGTGATCATTAACTTTTATCTACTGTTTCACTGTGAAAGCACTCGCCTTGGTTTCACCTTCCCTAACGACGTAGTTCCCACGGAGATGCTTTTCCATGAGCTCTTTTGTTTTCAACGTGTTCAGCTGTACCTTGTAGTATCGTAATCTTGTCATGCATTAAAACGTGTTTTGTTAGCTAGTTTGTCGGTTGTTGTAAGATGTAGGTTCTGTTTAGTTTCGCGTCTCTGTCAGCTTTTGCTTATCGATCTTTTGCTACTTGCCTTGTTCTTTTGTTCTGTTTTATCTAGTTTCGCTGTTTGGGTATTTGTTTTGGTTATTATTGTTTTCTCTTCTTCTTTCGTCTCGTCTGTAGGAGAACTCGACAGCACGGAGCTGCTCTTTCATCCCGAATGTCATTAAATACACCCTACAACAATATAACGAACACCTTACCGGCTGACATTTACTCCTTCATAATAAGTGCAGTTTCATATTGCACTCACTGACGATATTGGACTGCCCAGTGAAGATGGCGTACTGCAGCTCGTAGGAGACCACGGAAAACTCATCATCTGATGTCCAGTGCACAGTGATGGTGTCATAGGACGCGGTGCACAGCTCCTCTCTGATGCCTGGGGCACTGGGAGCTGGAGAAGAGGAGAAAATAACACAAAAAAGTGATGATCTAACCCAAATAATGTGTCCTTATTTACTGCAGTGTTACTGGATCATTACTGTAATTTTATGTCAACCTGGAATATTCAACCTGAAGTCCAGGAACAGGCCTTTGGTACAGTCTGACTAGAAGAACAATGATCCATAACTCATTCTCAAAATTCACTTGCCATCTTTTGACTGGCTGTGAGCAGTGTGGTGTGTATATTGTTAGGGTACTGGAATGGATCTGGCTCGAATTCCTGTCACCTCCTCACCCCCCAAACACACACACACACACACACACACACACACACACACACACACACACACGTCGTGTTCACTTTTCAGAAGTGCACAGCACAGTGACTGCTGAGGGCACGATAGTGTCAGATTTGTTGAGACTGACTTAGAGAGCTGTCACCCACATTTCAGCTGGTTGTCAGGGAGCAAGAAACTTAATATAGAAGAAATGTTCAACAGATGTTGAAAATTCTGAATATGACTCCTGCAGTATCATTTAAAAATAGGTGATTCTGCATTTAGGATGGTTTCACATGATAAGTACTAAGAAAGTAATCTTAATAATTTTTAATCACTACTTAGGTGATGCAAAATTTTAAATATTGTTGATGTTGATATTATGTTTCTCTTAATTTATTGGTGAAATTCCATTACTTAAAATACAGTAATTATAGTTACAGTAGTTCTAGATAGTGTATTTGTAATAAAAAATACAGTAATTACAGTTAAAGTACTTCTAAATAGATTATTTGTAATTGCCTGTAAGGTAATCAAGACTTTGTAGCATCTTCTTCTCTCTACTGAAGTCCAGCGCGAAGGTGTCAAAAGTGTCCGTCAGATTAATCTCAGGTATCAGGATCTGAGAGGACGCTGTTGCCATGGATACTCTGAAACATGAACAGAGTTTAAAAGAACCAGTGTCATTTGTCTTTATTAGTCGATTATGAATGTTGTTGTGATCAACGCATTTTTTTAAAAATACAGTTCTTAGCAAGGCTGGTATGTCTGCGAACAGACCCGTTGGTGACGGAACAGACAGGCACTCGGCTTTCTCACCGCTCACAGATGCTCTTGGCCGTCTGGAGGAAGCGAGCGTGCTCACTTTCCTTCAGCGTTTGGTCTGCCTGAGTGATGAGAGCGGAGGAGCGCTCGATGCACTGCTTGCAGTTGGCGATCTGCTGCGCCAGTTTGCGCAATCTCACCGTCTGAAGGCAACAAAATGGCGAAAAAAGTTACTGTCCAAATTTACAGAGTGTAGACGTAAGCATTCATGAAAGTACAAACTACTATCTGCTATTAGCATTGTAGAGTCACTCACTGTATGTTATCAAAATGGAGTTTACTTCAATATGACATAAGTAAACTGTAATATACATGCTGGGAAAGAGATGTGGATATATGTATATATATTTGGACCTCTGTCCAAAATGTCTTGTCTTCTGAAACTATATA
>JAOXYF010000014.1:6737529-6756490 GCA_028565775.1 Sternarchorhynchus goeldii | reverse complement strand
AACACTTTCACACAAACCCTGGGAGATGAATGAGATGAAGAAGAATCTGTAACAAAGAGTGAGCTGAGAGGAAAAAGTCTTCCAACCTCAGATCTAAATCAGAGCACCTGGTGTGAGGAAGGCATGAGGGAGGCAGTAGGAGTCGGTTGGTGCAAAGGAGGCTCGTGAGCTGATGGTGTGCCCACTGGTGTCAGGGGCAGGACGAATTCTGAAATGAACAAATGCATCCTAATTACCCACATAGAATGAAATGCTTTTTAAAAGTCTGTGGTTGAAGAGTTGAACGTCCTTGACTGGCCAAGTAAAATGCCTGAAGCACATGAAGTCAGCCAAGCATGCGCTTCACTCAGTAAAGGCAAAATTCCCCTCCAAACACTGAGAACAGAAACTATCCGTCACCTGGTGATGACAGTCAATTGCATCTTCAAGGAAATCATTGTCTGCAAAGGACTTGCAAATGTTAACCCTGATATTCTAATTTTAGACTGTGTTAAATTATCGAACAAAGTCCCCTGAAATGGTGGACTGTTACAGTGTGGCTCACCCACAAATGATACAAATAACTGGAAGTAAGGCTGGAATTGTACACTTCAACCTCATCTGTACTCATTTAAATCCAAAGTGCTTGATTTTTTTCTACTAATTTACACATGGACATAAATATTTTAGTTTCTTTTTCTATTTGCATTTCAAACCAATCCTGTTAACATTAATTAAAGTGTTTTTTGAAACATTTAAAAACTTTTTTTTTTTTTGCTTTTCATGTGTATTTGCTTACTCCAAAGCTCACCACACATCACAACACACAGTACCCTTCCAGAGTACTTGATCAGTCTGCACGAAGGCTGTAGCGTTAAACTGTACCGTACACTACACAATAATTAATTGCCGTTTCAGTAATTAAATGACCTTTAAGACTTAGCTGTACAGCAGAATCTGCAATCCAATTATGAAGTTCAACTCATGCCAATAGCCAAAGGTCAAGTTTGACATGTTCTTCAGAACTCCCGCTAATGTTAATGGATTGCGATTTTTTACAATCTAAAGAAAAGTTCTCCAAAGAACAGGCCGTTATTTAAGGGTCAACAGTTCCTTTCGCTGACGGACCCTCCAGAACCATTTGTCTCATGTCATTTAAAGCAGCCAATTTCTGGGAGTAGAGGACCACCATGGCCAATGTAGGTCTGCGACTTGAAACGGCTCCCCCTGGAGGAAGCAGAAAAAAATGCTCCAAAAGAGCCATGCTTCTGCCTCAACCCTGCTGTGTCTCAAAGCCTTGCTCTTAGGAAGGCCTGGCTTTGTTGTCGTGGTGAGAGGATAATGAATGTGCTAATCGAAGGTGAGACTCGCTCACTCTGCCCCGTGGGCAGTGTCAGCTCTGTCCCCGCGCGGAGTGCCGGTAATGGAGTGTTTAATCCTCGGGCCTTGTTGAGAAGTTTTTGATTCATTACACCTTCCCACCGTTTCGCTCTCAGGCCAAAACATAATGTTCCGCTAATATCGCAGCAATACGTTATCTTCAGCCATCGGGCTGATACGGCAGTGCAAAATGAAATACGGAAGCAATGAGGGCACTGTAGCATTCATAACGCTCGCAATGCACTGGAGAGAGACACAGCACGCAGCCACATGCTACAAGAAAATAAGGAATGATGCGGAAATTATCATCTCTGCACAGCGAGCGCCTGGAAGCCTCAGAGCAGGAGTCGCTGTGGGAGACGCTGGCGTCGGTCGGGCCTGTGCTTCCTCAACCCAGCAGTGCCTCCTTCCTCCTGGAGACCTTAGTGGTCTGCAGGGTTTTTCCCCATCCCTGATCTAACGCACCTCATCCAGCTCAGCAGGGTCTTCAAGAGGATTTGAATATTAGAGGGGCTTGTGCGAGATTAAGGCTAGAGTATGGTAGAGCAGGAGGGTAGAGCTACACCTGGTCCTTTGCCACAGAATCCTCCCTTCACAACGAGCGGTCAGTGAAGAACGTCCTGGCTGGAGCACGAAGGCCCACAGTGGTAGCCATTAAGAGCTCACTTTAACACTCTTAATTAAGACTCACAAGCCAATCACTTGATGGCAAGCTCACACAGGGTAGAATTACCACATCATTAGAGCCATTCTTCGAGGAGTTAGTGGTTGGTCTCAGAGAAAGAGGGTTTTGATCGTCTAATCAGAAGCCATTGATAGCGCATGGATTTTTGGTGCTGGGTCCCTCTGGACTTGATAATCAGTATCAAATGCATGTTGCTCTGTTCTTTTAAGAGGAAATAGGAGGAAAAGATAAAAGGACAGTTTCCAGCAGGACACAGGCTGTGTTTGATGATGCCAGAGAAATGTTCTTTACTCCGAACATCTAACAAGCTGCGTATGAAACAGCAGTTGAATGCATTAAGAATCATTGATGTAAGAAAAATTGCTTACTTCAAACCCTCAAAAAAAGTCACTCTTTATGTCTGTTTTCTAATGCAAACTGCATGAGTATCACTGAGTTACTTTCATGTTGTTTTATTTTCATCCTAGAAAAGTTTCTAACAGGGGAAAACCCTGGATCTTGTTGAATTTTTCGCAAACATCGTCTCCTTACACGTCGGATATCCAAAGTTTCTTCAGCGGCAGGAACACAGTTCCTGTCTGGGCAAACAAAGCAAACCAAGTCATTGTTGTTCTTGCTACAAGGAGTTGTGTGACTCTAACCACCAGCCCACAGTCAGAAGGGTCCTCACTGCAAATCGGAAAACAAAACAACAGTCGCTCCTACACAAAGCGGAAATCAAAAGCTGATTACACATCTGTGGCTTTGGGTCATGCCCTGACTCCACCTCGGCTCCACCCGCACTTCACGCTCCCACAAACCGCTCTCTCACATTCGGCCATTCGGTTTGGCGCTTCTGTTACGATGCGATTTTTTTCATGAGGACATCAGACATGGTGCAAAAGCCAGCATTCACAAATAAGTAACTGGCCCACAAATCGAAGGAGATATAAGTGTGTTGTAACGAGCTGAACTGTGAGGACCTCCTGGCCCTGTGTCTTTGGAGCTGGTCAGTGTATGTTCCTGAGGATGCTAGCAAAGTCACCAGCCTGTAATTAAGGGATTGAAGATGATAGAAGGACTAAGATTTATTTTTTTTTTTGCTCTGGAGTGTCTGGAGTGTAATGGTGCTCTGGCTGGGTTTAAAAGGAGCATGAGATTGCATGCAAATTGTGCTTAACCACTCCTAATAAATGAATTAATAAACAGAATAGATCCATTATTCAGCTGCATAAATGGTTAAATTACACACTAGGGGAGGATTATACATTAAAAAATCATTTAAAAAATTACAAAAAAAAAACAAAAACTGGGAGAGGCTTTGGGGCTACTTGTTGAATCAGGAAGATTAAGATTTTCATGATTTACTAATGGACTGGATAGAGCATGAATATACATTTAGAGAAGAGGGAAGCCTTAGGAACGAAACAAAATGCCACCTCATGGATCTGGTCTGTAAATCAGAATGGGAGGATGATTTGAGTAACACTCATCATTACGAAAAACAGCATTTTATTTTTTTTGCACGTGTGCATCATGTATCACACAGTCCTGCACATCTCAGAATACGACACTGTAAAGTGGATCTGCCTAATTTTACACTCCCGAGGCAGGTGTATAAGCCGAACTTTGATTTAGGATATTTTCAGTTTTCTAAGACAGAAATTTTAGTGTTTGAGTGTATGTACTGAGAGCCACCAACAACCCTTTATTCTGTCTGTCTCTCTCTCTCTATCTCTCTTACCATTACTCTCTCTCCTCCTCTTTCTTTCTATGTCTCTCGCTCTCCCTTTCTCTCTCCTTTTCTCCACAGAGACATTTTACTGGCTGTATCATTTTCATTTCCTGTGTAAATCTCAATGGGTATGCAGACAGGAGACAGACAAGCTTAACTGACCATCTGTTTGGAGGGCCATCTGTCTACTGGGCCTTGGCCTAGCTGCAGATGTACACACCCATGTGTTGGTTGCACTGACATAACACCTGGTTGAGAGCTTGATTGCTCCTGGGGCAGATATTAGCAGACCACAGCATAGCTGTCATGTTTTGGTTGGATTCCACATAGAGATGCCGGGAGCTTCACTCAGGGATCCACCCTACGTGCTGAGGGTGACAGATAAGAAACATACAAGCTGATGTATGTTTTAATCAGAAACAGCTGTCTAGTTTATTTGTTGGAACTGATGCCTGTGGCTGGATCAGAGACATATGGAAGATGAATGAAAAAAAAAAGCTTACTTTGTCCTGCCAAGCTAAATGAAATTAGTATATTTCATACTCTTACCACAACTGTTATAATATACACACATTCCAGTAGGTGCAATATCTGTAATGAGCTATAGGAAAACAAATATGTGAGATATTTTGATAACTTCACCAAAGACTTGGGCTCCACTTCTGTTGGGATCATCCAAGTCAGCAGGAGAAACATTCCCTAAATCCCTAGATAACAAAGGCCCCTTTCCATTGTAGATAGCTGAGCGTTTTCTCATAAATGCCAGTGTCCCTGTGGACTGAAGGGCAGCACAGCCAATTCCTCTGCATGCGTGAAGCCTATCAAAGCCTGACACGGCCGGTCGGGAATGATGCGTGTGAAAAGATAGCACTTCATCGAGAAACCAAAGAGAACCAACAAAGGGGTTGATGGGAGTGAGTGAATGGATGCCACGCTGTCCTGTTAGCTTGGCCAAGCAGCATCTGAATCGGAGCCGTCACTCTGAGACCCCCTTGTCGGAGAGCTCTCCAGATTCCTTCAATGGTCTGGAGAACCCCCTCTTACCCCCCACCAGAGAAGGGAAAGTCTCGCTAAACAAATTACTTTCCACTTTCCATTGTAAGCCCTGCTCTTGACTGATGGGGGTAGTGGGGCAGCATAGCGAGCGAGGGCCGCAGAGTGGTTTCCAGGCCTGGCTAGCTGTAGCAGGAGGACAAGGGGGTCTTTCATTTTGGAACGAGAAGGGCTGGTCTGGTGTGAATAGATCAGAGGAGAGCGCTTGATGCACGGCCCAAGATCATGCTGAGAAAAAGGCCCGGAGTCCAACTGGGCCAATGGCGCTGGGCAACGGCGCTGGGCAACGGTGCTGGGCAACGGCGCTAGGCAACAGCTCTGTGTAAACATCTCAGAGAGTGAGAGAGCTGAAGGGTGTCAGTCCAAACCCCAGGATTGCATCCATGATGCATTTTGTTTTCCCTTGTCTAACACTTACGTCTGAGCTCAATAAGGGATAACCAGGCTCAAATTCTAACTACGATCAGCCTAATCTCAGCTGATAATTAAGTTTTCCATCAGTGTGACTAGATAAGTACATTTCAAACACAAAACTCCAGCAAAGATGGGTGGCTTGCACTAGCCTCATGAACCTTAAGGGTTTGAGTGATGCACATGTAAGCTTTTGGGTTTTTTTTTTTTTTACTAAATTAAACTAAATTCTCTCAGCTCTCCTTTCTGCCCCTGTCTGAAAGGTAGGTTTTATCCTTGAGTGGTGCTGATAAATGGGTGCACTGCAGTCTGCTCTAACAGCACAAACTGACGTCAACTCCAGCTCTGAGAACAAGGTCAGTCTGTTACTTCATCCTAATTGTGGTTCAGGTGTGAATCTGATGTTAAATCCTAAGACATGGTGAGTTCCATAACATTGTGACTCAAGTTTTTGTAGGCTCCATGACAGGTGTGAAAGGTCTGTTTAATTTAAATATTTTTGTTCATGTCAGAGTAAGCTGTTGCTCAATCAAATTTAATTACAGAACTCCTATATTTTAGGAAATCAAGTCCATTGTTCAATATACAGATATACTGTGAAGTGCAAGGTAATAAGGAAATTGGGTTTTTTTGTTTCATTGTTTGTTTTTTGAGTGAGTGAATGTGTTTTAAGTTCATATTTTCCTTCTCCATATGAGTTGTGGGCAGATGAATATGTGTATGCATGAGTCTAGCAGGGTCCCAGGCAGGGAAACATACACACTACCCTAAATGCAAGAAAATTAGTGATACTGCAACTACAGTGTGTGTTTAGCACTGTAGCTAAATGGCTGTTCTGATAGTCAGCCAGCCATAGACAGATGACTATAACGTAACAGACAGTGTCTCCTGATCACGACACTCAGAGTAAATGTCTAGCTGATAGGCATTACTCAGCAGTAATGCTGGAACACATATAGTTGCGAATTGCAATTAGCAGTTGTGAAGAGGAAGAAGCCAGTGTAAACCTTTAATACTCCAAGAATCCTTTTATTTGAACCTTTATATTTTCAAGAAGAATATAGGGTATACGAGATCATACAGGATTCTGGAGCAAAGTGTAATATATAACTATCTAAACTATGTATAACTATATATATAGTTATAACTATCTAAATAGCTATCTAAAGTCACGTCTATTTAAAGGTAAACACAGCGTGCATGTTCAAAATTGCTTTACTCAGTAATAGAGGACCAAAGCAAAAAAAAAAAGACTCAATTTTTCAGACTCGAATTCTGTCCTGTTGAACGCTCCCCAACCATAATACAGATTACCATATGCACACAGAGCACTTCACACACACCACAGAGCCCTGCCCCAATGGTGTAGCACCAGATTTTCAACGCTGCACTTATTAGCAGTGAATCCTCAGATAACAGAACCTAGGATACATCTCCTGACAAATAAAGTTCCTACTCACATGCCGTACCTATCACCGAGGCGTGGAAGAAGCAGAGGGAACGGTGTACCCAAGCATCTGACAGCCGACTCAAGCCAGTGAATGTGGGGGACCAGCCAACACGGGGTCTCGCCCTCCTCCTCCTGCTTCTCCTCACCCTCCACCTCCTCCTCCCTCCCTCTCCTCCTGCTCTAGTCCTCTCTTCAGCTCTGCCCCCCCCCACCTCCCCTGCATCATCCCAGCTTTATGTTCAGAGTCAGAGCACAAGGAGCATTAGACTGGGTTTCTCCTCGCCTCAGGATTTGCCAGGACATGGCATCAGTCGCATAGCTTCACACAAAAGGGCGGGAAACATTGGATGTGTGTTTGTGTGTGTGTGTGTGTGTGTGTGTGTGTGTTGGGGGGGGGGGGGGGGGCTTATCATATCTGAGGGACAAGTGAAACAGTTCTGTACACAGATGGGGTTTCCTTTGGAGAACCTTCAATCATCCAGTACAATGAAGAAAAGAGAGAGCAGTCCAATTCGCTCTCAGATGTCTGGTGCCAATGTTATCACAGCTGAGATGCCTATTATCTCACTGCTGACTGATTGAATTGTCTGTTCTTTAGGGTTCTTTAACAGAATGTTAGTGTTTGCACACTTGACATTCATTTGGTGCAGTTTCTGGTTAAAGAGATAATGGGAGGAAGTGGCTGTAGATAAAGACAACAGTAGCAGAGCTTCAGTGCTTGGTTTTACTAGAAAGTGCTGGAACGTGTTCGGTAAACCACATTGCTCTTCAGCTTGAATCATAAAATGAATTCATGAAGTTTTTACAGTTGTAAAACATTTGACTAAACCATATTACTGAGATGCTATATGTTGGCTGTTGAGGATTAGGACTTTTAGGAGGGCTGTTTACTGTTGTTCAGAACCACCCGAGTGTCTGTGTGAGGATACGGGTGAGGATGTCAGAGGCAGGCAGAGGGGGGCGACTCACGCAGATGCTTATGAGGTGACGGAGTGCCTCTGGGCCAGAAAGCCCCAGGAATAACAGCAGGCAAAACGGGGCAGGATCCTGTGCTGATGTCCCACCAAGTAGTGCTGTAGTAGGGGGGCGGGGCTTCCTGTAGTGTGAGCTCACGCCCAAATAAACATACACACAGAGCAAACTGAATGGTATTATTGTAAAACGTGGTGCGACAATGTAACTCTGGTAATGTAAAAGGCGGTAAGACAATGTAACTATGGCAATGTAAATCGACTGCAGCAGGCTCAGCTATAATAGCTTGTCTACAAAGGTAAAAGCCCCAGGCAGGAGCACCCTGCCAGCCCCCACTCCTGAGGGAGAGGAAGAGAGCAGTGCGACGTCACCATTAACGTCTTGGCTTTGCTACAACCCTATATGTCAAAGAATTCCCAGCTAAACACCCTCCATAAGGCTATTATGTGTGTAATTGGTGCTTACAAAGCTCCTTGTCTGCTGTGTTCAGTTCTTTGTCAGTTTAGTAATTCCAGTGTAGCTAATTAACTCTCAGAAGTTGAAATTAGCACCTGCGATAACAAACAGAATATTACAACAATGCAGTGATTTTATATCACTAGCTAAGACAAACAAGCAGGATCATTCTAAACTCTCAAGCTGTAGCATAGGTGTTTATCGTTTTTTTTTCTGCTGGCAAAATACGGATGCAAAACACTTCACGACTGTTTTCTTGCAGTAAGTAGAACATCTGTATAAATTTAACATAAAGTGGTACGAACACAAAAATAAATTGTGAGTTAATAATTGCTATAAACTAATTATGGTCAGTTATTTTGGTTCTTACTAGATGTCGGATACCTGGAGCTTGATCAAGGCAGAACTGGATCAGAGACGCCGCATCATTACAGTAGTCAAACCTGAAGAAGATCAAAACCATCTAGCTTTGTCCTGCATCAAGGAAACTGTGGGAGCTGTTCCAGTTCTGTTTGTACATTCACATAAGAGATCAAACGCTAAAGCCAATTATTAATACCAAGATTTCCACAGCTGCAATTAAAGCATCTGAGAAGTCTTTTATTTAAGATGCATTTAGACCACTTATTTCTAGACACTTTATCAATTAATAGTGCAGTTTTATCTTAATTAAGTATAAGAAATTTACTTGTCATTCAACCTTTGATTTTCCTTACAGCCATAAGCCATATCAAGATCTATTATCTTTGCCCTGTAAGACACACTTGTGTTGTCAGTACTAGTACTATATTTATTTACTTTTATGACAATTAGCAGGTGCTCTTATCCAAAGCAACTTGCAAAAAATGTTGCCATCATTTCATAGAAGGAACCACAGCTTTAGGAACAATAACTTAGAGTCCAATGTCCCACTGAACTAGGATCTGGCTAGATCCAGAAGTCAATGCTGAAGGAATGACTCACTCAAAGAAGAAATTACGTAAGTGCAATATCCAACAATAAGTACTAGATTCGTGAATAAATTCACCTAGTGGCAATATTGTCTCATGGCACACTGTACTTTGAAAGGTTCATCAGTTCTTTTTTGACATTTACAGGAAGGTTGCAGTCAGTAAGACAGGATCTGAACCAGAACAATTCCTGCCCTCTAAACCCAAAAACTTTTTCAATCTTTGACACTGATTATTTAAACCATTATTTAAATATGTGACCATGGAAAATTATGTGTGTGTGTGTGTGTGTGTGTGTTTAGCACGATAACTTTCAGATCACATTACATGAGATATTCCTGTAGAAATCCAAACAGCAGTTAAAAAATGTTTTCCTCCTTCTCACTATGTTATTAAAGGCAATGACTGTTGTTTATTAGCTTGATGTTACTGTGAAAATATTGTGAATAAAGCCCTTGATTCACATTAAAGATTTTCAAGTGGGTTCAGGTTGGGTGTTTGGTTCAGGTTGGGTGTTTGGTTCCGGTTGGATGTTTGGTTCAGGCTGGATGTTTGGTTCAGGTTGGGCGTTTGCTTCAGGCTGGGTGTTTGGTATGTCCATTGCAAAACTTTAATTTTTGTGGTTAGAGAGATATTTTTGCATAGAACTGGAGGTTTGCTTTGGATCATTGTCTTGTAAGATCCAAGCTGTCAAAAAACATTAAAGATTCTGCCAGAGGCATCCAGACAAAAAATTCCTGGTATTTGATGGAGTCCACAATGCTGTCCTAACAAAATTCCAAGATCCTGTGGAAGAAACAGTTGCACATGACAGTTTTTTGGAAACAACATCTTGCCTCGTTTAATTTGTGCCTTCTCTCATCTGCACATTAATGGATAGCTAAGTGTATTTGTTATTCATGTTGCCTCATACAGTATAAACAAACTATTCCGCGGACAATGAAAGCCAAGTTATTAAAAAGTGTTTAACTGTGTTGTCTTGAAAAGATCATTATTTGCAGCTTTGTCTTGTTCTTCCAGGCTACAACATACAAAGCGGAGATATGCAAATATATCAGTTTGGGCTTAGCACTGAGGGACAGGCTCCCAAGTGTAAGTCAGCTCTGACAGAAGCAGCATTCCTTATGCAATCTATTGATTCATAATTCATTCCTATCACACCTTACAGATCTGTCTACATGGCTTATCTGAAGGCTGGGATGTCCTGGAATGAGAGAGTAGCCTTGTTTCCTCTATTGGAACTGGAAGAACATTCCCAGGAATCTTCGATGTTTTTTTTTTTTATTAAAGGAGACCACAATTTTCCTTGAGCTGCCCGGTGTGTTTTGAAGTTGGCTTCAAAAGAAAATGACAAAAAATCAGACAAAACTGGATGCATACTAGTTTTATACATGTTAAAAGCTACACCCAGGAATCAAATAAACATTTGTCATAAAGATCTCATTTGCCTTTGTCATTATGTTTGATTTTGTTTCTTTATTCTGACAGAATATTAACTGTTAAGTAAATAAAGGAAAACATGCAGCATTGTCCTGGAATGAGAGAGATTGGTAAGATTGGAAGAGAATGGTAAGATTGTATATAGATATGTCTGTGGAACCTGTCAGAGAGCTTCTGAGGCTGAATTATAAATTGAATCTTCCATCTAATTATACAAGCTTTCAGACTACCCATTTGAAAAGGACGTTCCCCTTTAATATCTTACAAAAAATACTATGAAAAGAAAAAAATAATACAAAAAGTGTTTCAGTCTGTGCTGTTTTAAAATGTTAAATGAACATTCAAACCCTCAAAAAAAGTGAAGATATATTTCACTTCATCCTCAGATCTCTACCCAGTATGTCAAATACTGCACAAAAAACACTCAAGATTGGATGAGTTGTCACTGTAAGATTTTCCCTCTCTGTACAAATAGAGAGATACATCTGCGTTTCTCTCTCACGTGACTCAGACCAATCTGTGCTGAGCACTCAGACATCTGGCTGCTTCTAAAGTGCTTTCTGGTTGCAGCCTCCAGCTGCCAGTCTTCTCCACTGCACCCAGATCCGCCATAGCTGCCCTGCTCCTCTACTGAACCCAGATCAGCCATAACCACCCTGCTCCTCTATTGAACCCAGATGAGCCACAGCCACCCTGCTCCTCTGCTGCAACCAGATCAGATGGTCTGGGTGCAGTAGTGATGCAGAGCAGATGTTGCTGATCTGGGTTCAGACAGCTGCAGAAATCATAGAGTGAGCTGTGACCTGGAAGAGAAAAGCTCGAGGCCCTCAGAGAGCAAAAGGGAGAAGAAAGGGCTTATTACATGGTAGGGGCATACAGAGAAACCTACTGTACATGTCAAGAATGTGTGCTGGTGAGTGTAGCAGAGTGGGGGTGGTGAAAATTGGATTAGGGTTGTTTTGGATTCCATTCTAAGACTAAAATTATGACTGTGAGATTAGAACTCACAGGGTTACATTTGCATTTTTCAGAAAAACAGTTATACAATAAACTATATGTATATACGTACATATGTATTCACACACTATGTACAGAGAGGTAATAAAAATGGTAATAGAAATAAATAACAGAAACAGAAAGTTTCTAACGCCTGCAATCTGCTGTGAAGGCAAAATTCTTTCTTGTGTAATGTTTTCATTTCATTTTAGTTGTCAACTGTGCATAAAAGTATGAAAAATGAGACAGCAGCTTTAAAAAACACAAAGCTGGTAAGACATGGCCTGTTAGCACTCTGGCTTGTAAATAATAGTGGAGATTAAGGGGGAATTAAGTCTCATCATCGTGTGGTCGGAAATGTCCGGACCATAGCGATGATCCTGAAGATGGACATTGAATGCCAAGAGACACACTGGGCTAGGTGGACAAAATTGAATACTGCCTTCATATGAAGCTGGTAGAGGTGAAATATTGAACCCTAGTTCCAGCCCAGGATCTAGGGTTTTGTGAGCAAGTGGAGTGATTAGTCACCTAGGGGAGTGATTCATTACAAAGTTAAATTAATTTCACACAAACTTATTTGATAAGCTCTGAGGTGGAAAACACCCTCACACGAAGGGCCTTATTTAGATTCTCAGTGCTACATAACACTGGTTTTCCTCTGTTTTCTCTCACATGTCCCTTATAGGAAGCAGAATCATTTAATTAAATATGCAGTTTTCTCCACACGCCATAAAAACAGAATTATAAAGATATTTCTGAACTCTTCTTTCCCACTCTACCTTAGCAAAAAACAAACACAAAAAGGTCGGTAGATTTTCTAGGTTTTAAAAGTTAATGCCACTCCTCTCACATTGACAAACTGCTGTGCTCATGTACCATGGCACAATAAGTACTGTAGCATTTCCTGTTGGAGCGAAGGCCTCCCCAGTGCCTGGAAAGAGAGCACCAAAAAATATGGACTATTACCACTTTAAGACTTAAATCAAAAATATTACTATTACTACTATTACTGGTTTGTTGTTGCATTTCTGAGTTTTCAATCTCTTCCTCTTTCAAATGACTATTTTTCCATACAGAATGCACAAAACCAGTGAACTACAGTTACCATTGAGGTTAACCTGCTATTGCAGACCGAATTAAAGCATTCTATTCCTGAGCTTTATGATCACCAATGTTTAATAGTCTAATAGTCCAAAATACTTTTAATCTTCAAACATTTAATCCGGGAAGTGTCAGCTAAAGGACAGTTGATCAAATGCTCATGGTAAAGTTGCTATGAGACAGGACCCGGCGATCCTCACAGTACCTTCTCACATCTGCAAACATTAATCTTAATGTTTACAGTAGGCTGGATATACAGAGATGTAATGATTACTGCTTCCTCCCGTTATCACCACAATTATGATTAATTACTATTAAAACTTAAAAAAAAACAAATTTAACTTAAAATCAAGCTAAAGCTAGACACACAAAGAACTGAAATACACAAGTAACACCAGGAATTGAGCTAGGCTGCTTAAATACACTTTAACTTTGGTCAACGTTTAGTTGGCAAGTCCTTTAGTAGCAACAGCATAAACATTTAGCACTAGTTAAGAATATTATTGTTAGTGATTATATGGACAAAAAAACGTGTGAAAAGTATGCTGCAAATATTTCATAATTACAATTTGAAGAATTCCTGTTTGAAAATACATAGACACTGGGAGCGAGCCTGCCCACGGCCTGAGATGGTGTCTAGTTTAGTGTAGTCAGGCCCTCAATTCCCCCTCCCACCTCTTTCACATTCCATTGTAAATTAACTGGCATTTTCCCAGTCCGAAAAAAAGGACCCCTCTATCCTTCTGCCCCTCCCTATACAGTACACCACTGTGCCAGTACCCTAGATGTTCCGTCTCTCCATTCACCAAGTCTCGAGTGGAGAGGTCATTGTCATGCAGTTGGCACTGGCCACCTTGGCACGGCAGTGTCCCGTTCAGACTGAGTGCCGTAGTCTCGGGGTCAGATTCCCACCGTGGGACCAAGAAGCCGCACGGGACGCTGGACAAATTTATTCATATATTCCTCAGCCTCACGTCGCTGTCTGAGAGCGTTCTGTTGTTTCGGCTCTGCCTGAGCTGGGCCCAAGGGAATCTGTGCAGCTTCGTCATGCAGATGACGATACACACCCTTGAGAACAGGGTTTTTTTTTTATAGGGATGAAGAACACAGGGATTTGTATGGGGGTAAAGAACACAGAGTTGGTATGGGAATGAAAAACACAGGGTTGGTATGGGGTTGAACCAGGTCAGGCTGGACACAGGTTGTTTTGGGCCCTGTCTGCGATGACAAATTCCTGTCACATCAGGGTCCCTGGAGCTCCTGCAGGACCGGGCCTCTTTCCCCTCTGCTATTAGTTATTTCAGCCCTTCACTTCCCCGTCATCTTCTCTACTCCTCTCCATTTCTGTCCCTTTTTATCCTAAAGCATCGTGAAACACACTACAGTATAAACTCAAAACCCGATCATTTCAAACCGTTACTTCCAATAGTTTAGAGAACTACTGAAAAAGTTCCTGCCATAGATTACAAAGTCACTTGATTACGTGCAAGATGTCAGTTTTCTAGGCACAGATATTCATCATAAGTAACTGAGATGATGTCATACACGGAGAGTCCTTGGCATACCTAAATACCTTAGGTTATGCTCTGGACTGAAATAATCCCTGAATGAATCATATGTCTCTACAAAAATGGCTGGACACATGAAAGATTAACATTGTTTGATACATCTGCAGATTATGTTGGTTACAGTCTTTAGATTACATTTTGAAAAATCACCTCAGAGGAAAATCATGTCAGAGAGAGAGAAGAAATCACCTCAGAGAGAGAAGAAATCACTTCAGAGGGGAATCACCTCAGAGAGAGAAAAGAAATCACCTCAGAGAGGGAGAGAGAGGGAAAGAGAATATTACTAACATCATTTAATTCACACAGGTCCAGTTTATTTCCCAAGAAAAGGTTCATTGCTAAATAATTTTTCTGTGCTAGATAATGTTCAGAGCAGTTGCAGCCAACAGAGGAAAACTGGTACATTATTTCCTTCATAAATATTTGATAGAATCTGATACATTGTATAGAGTATATACAGTATATACATACATAAATTATAAATATATGGTCAAGGCTTTTACTTGCTCCACAACAATGGAAGGCGTGGCATTTGAGCCTTTTCTCCCAAGAAAGAAAAAGACAAGGATCAGTGAATGTTTTCCATGTTGTCGTTCTGATGTGCCACAGGACGTGAAGCCGTATGGACGAGCAGTGAAGAGCCACCCTACCTGGTTTGTTATGTCTGAATCAAACAGCGATTTGTGAATTTGTGGGTTCTGCCATGCCAGTCCGCCTGCCAGGAAGTGCTTCGGCTCTAATATTTGGAACAACACAACTCCCTGACAAACACACACACACACACACACACACACACACACCTCACAAACACACCCAACACACACACACAACACAACTCCCTGATACTTCCACTAAGTGTGCGTAATTAGTGATCACTACTTGCACCTGCCTTTTATTGACCATGATGCGCACACACACACACACACACCTAATGCACACACCTCACACAAGCACACACCTCACACACACACACGCACACACACACACACACACTCCACACCCTGATTTACCACTTTAATTGTGACCTTTTTCAGGCATTACGGCAGTCTGTCAGACAGTTATAAATATTGTGTATTGTGCATATATAGAGAGGACCAAAAGACATCTGGAAAAAGTTATCATAATTATAGCATGTTCATACTCTGCCGGATGAGGTGACACTATAACAAGCCCTTTCATAAAAACAGTTGGTCAGTGTAACCATAAATGTCCTTGATGAAGAGTTACTTTTAGCAAAACCACCCCAAACATAAAAAAAACATCAAGTAAAGATCGAGTAAAGAGATTCTCATCTCTCTTAAGTCTCGCTCAGGTCTCTCACCTGTAACTGGTGTGCACACAAAATCAGACTAGCTGAGGCTGTCTGGAATCGGTGGGAAAAGCTTAGAATACAAATATCTATTTATATAACCTATTAACATATAGCTTTAGTAACATAATTATTCATCTAGCTTATTTGTTAGTTTATATTCTAATTCTATTTACTATAGAAGTCGTTATTGATTTTTAAAATATCTTATTCTCATCTAAATCTATTGTAACACATGGATATGTAGTGTATCAGATGTGGATGGCTAAGAACTAATGTGGGTTTTTTTTATTATTCAAACTTTTTACTTTTGTAGTGTGAGAGAGTTAATTCTGTCTTAACAAACTGGTTTGTGGATCGAATTCTTGCGTATTTTGACCTAACATGATGGATGAGGCATCAACTGTTTTTGCACTGGTCTCAAGGGCTGGATCTTTTTAACTGACATCTCCTCTTAAACGCCCCCCACCCCCCCGAGTGCAATATGCAATACTTGAACATCTGCCCAGAGTGAGACGTATGATGTGTGCTGCACTGTACTCTGTCCTGTTCTGTACTGTCACTTCCCTTCGCAAACCGACACTGGATTAGAAAAATCCAGATTCATGGATGCTTTAGCACATCTGCTTTGCCAGCTCCTATTTCCAATTCTAAACAATATTCTCTCATACGGTTCTTTGTAAAATACTCTGTGTGGCACGATCCTGTCTAGACGTCTCATTGAATCATCGCCATAAAATTAGTCAGTCTACCCACAATGCTGAACGATTTACATGTAATTGATAATAAACTCTACAAGCTTATTTGTGATGGTTTAGCTCTACAGCAATTAAAATCACATTTACCCTGAAGTGCACATTCACCTTGAACCGTAACCTTTAAGTTCACCTTTCATAAAATTACTTGAATTTGAAGTTTTTCTTTATCGAATAGAGCAAAGCTGTCCATCTCCTGGAGAACATAATCTTATCTTGCATGTCTGTTGCTCAATGTAACATTTGTGTATCCATGGTAAATCTTGATTTGTTATGATACTGTTCAAGATTTTGGCCAGCTGAGTGTGTGTGTGTGTGTGTGTGTGTGTGTGTGTGTGTGTGAGGCTAAACACTCATCTTATTTATGACCACATATGCTGTACATCTTTACCACTAACCCAAATAATAGTTAATGTGCAACATTTGGCAGTTGAATGTTTTTACAGATAGAAATCTGTAACTCTGAAGTTCTTTACCACATGTAGCAACACCTGGAATAACAGCAATGGTCAGCACAGTATTCAGATGCTCAGTGGAGGTGGAATAGTTGGAGATGGGGATGGAGGTGGATGGACCTTTAACTCCACCAGGACAAGAGAAGTGTGGCCTCTAAAAACGACCCTCTTCCATCCAAATGAAGGTGAAAATCACTCCTGCTACTGAAAAGACGTTTTAACTTGGTTTAAGAGAAAACCACACACACACACACACACACACACACACACATACACACACAGATACATTCAGTCTCAGGTGGCTCCTGAGATAAATCCTGACCCTCTCCACCCCAGGTCACACATTCCCACAAACCCCTGAGATGTCAGAGTACGTTTCAGAGCACAGAACAACAAAGGCAAATAGATCCCAAAACCTTGAGAAGTGACTCAGCATTTGATGCTGACCCATGAAATTCAATTCAACTCTCTCTTTTATGTCTCAAGAGAAAAAAGGTTTTTTATCATTTCAGAAGCAGACGCAAGTAACAGACATGAAGGACAAACTTTAAGAAATAAAAAATCCTTATATGAACAGATAGTAATGACATTGTAATTTTAGAGTAAGAGTGTGAAGTCTTCCAGCTGTTCTGGTTTTAAATGTATCAATTTAATTTTGGCAAGGAAAACTTCACAGTACAGGTGAAACTTAAGAAAGTCTGACTTTCAACCAGGTGGGTATGATTAGTGAGGCTAACTGAGACACACCCAGAGAGGCAGACCGCTGGCACACGAAGTAATTAAACAAAGTGAGCTAGTTTTTAACTCAGGGAATAGCGCTGCCCTGGACAATGAAAAGAAAAAAAAAACAACTGTTTTGTTACTTGCAGATGTTTAGTCTTGTACTGTGAGTGTTTTTGTCTGAAGCTGAGGCACTGTTCAGTAGTTCAGCAGTTTACTGCTGAAAATTATACGGCGTGAAGCCCTTCAGATGAATAAAACTGAAATGTAATATTCCTGACATTTTTGACAAGTTAATTGCTAAGAAATAAACGCTGTTCATAAAAGATGATGTGTGTCACATCCATGGATATTAGACTGATGGTGAGGCTTTTAGCAAACATGCCAAGTCATGTAACCACCATCTACAACCATTTTATTTCCATTTGTTTTTTTTGCTTCTTCACCACATAAGATTTTGTAAGTGGAGATGGAACTTAAGTGAAATAATTTACAAGAGTATTTCATATTAACATGCACGTCTCTCTCTCTCTCTTTTATGAAGGAAGCTAGTTTGGCCAGCTCTATTTATGCTGTATAGTAAAGCTGTCTGGTCATTGTTAGGTACAGCCTGGGCAGCTAGTTAGTGATAATAACCAAGGCCTTGAGTTTGGAGTGACTAACCAGCGATGTTTAGCATAGACTCACAATGCTGCCATAAGCACGGAGGTTCTTTCTGAGTGACATCCAAAGCTGTGCTGGTTGTGCAACGTGTTCAGAGGGGAACGCCCAGCGCTGCATTACTTCCTGCTGACTCACTTCTTCCAGAGCAGGCTTTTGAGTCACCTTCATCCAGACCAGCCAGGCTCCAGTGGTTGGTCTGGGAGTGTTTGAGATGATTCAGTTGAAGCTGCTTGAGTCTTCAAGATTTTTGGCATTTTTGGATGGAATTAGTGGAGTTTTTGATTGAAAATATGACATACAAGACAACATGTAGGTCAAATATATGTAGATACTTATTTTTACAAAAGATGCTGTGGAATCTTTCTTAGTGAATAATGAACTGGCTAAATTACTTCACATCAGCATCTTCTCCATCTGATTTGCCCGCTCCAGCTTTATCGAATCAAATCCGTTTTATTTATATAACGCCTTTTACAACAGATGTTGGCTCAAAGCTCAAAGCAGTGTTCGAGTCCAAGCCTCCAGTGAGCAAGCCAAGGGCGACAGTGGCAAGGAAAAACTCCCTAAGAAATGTGAGCAAGAAAAATTGGGAGGAACCAAGACTCAAGGGGGGAGCCCATCCTCTTCTGGTCGACACCGGTCACCATGACAACAAGATAAATATATAAAAAAAAACAAAGAGTAATAAATGAGAAAATATGACAGAGTCCAGGGCTGCACCCCATGGGAAGGGGTTGGGGGGATCAGGCGTGTTGAGAAGGGCCTCCATCCAGTTGATTAATCCTCCATTCACATCTGGATAAGTTAAGAGGCCATTGGTCTGGTGCAGGTAACAGGAGAGCCTAGTCAATCCTTACTTAGTATCAAGCCCAATGGGGGGGGGGGGGTCAGCCATTAGCTC
>JAOXYF010000014.1:6722252-6737519 GCA_028565775.1 Sternarchorhynchus goeldii | reverse complement strand
CCCCCCCCCCCCCCCCCCCCCAGCCATTAGCTCGGTAAAAGTAAGGGGAGACAGTTAGTTCTGTATGGGACTAAATATGGAACATACAATTTAGACATTTCAGAAGCGTGGCAGCAGCTCTGGCAATTTAACTATTACAGCCGAACTAAAAGGACAGAACCAGAAGGTAACAGACGTAGGGGCACCCTGAGGTGATGGTTCACCCCACTCCACCATCAACAAACTTGAGTGAACGTGTGCAGTGGTGGAACGACAGCACCAGCATCTCAGTATACCATAAAACCCTCTGTCCACGAACCCCTGGATCTGTAGCCTTTACCTAAGGGGGAATATTAATTACCAAACACTAAACTAAATAAGTAAGTTTTTTGCCTAGAGTTAAAGATTGAGGCTGTGTTAGTCACAAATATTTTCTGGAAGGTTGTTCCATAGTTGGGGGGCTACTGATACCTTTTTAAGTATTGTAACAAGTAGGAAGCAGCACCTTGTGATCTTAGTAAACATGGAGGCTCATAGTAGGAAATAAGTTCTTGCAAACTTATTAATCAGGAGCAAGCCTGTCCAGGGCTTTATATGTTAATAAAAGGATTTTATAATCGATGCAAATTTTGACGTGGGCTGATATGACCGAATTTTCTAATTCTAGAACTCTAGAACTCTAGAATTTTCTAATTCTAGAACTAACTGAAGTTTACTTAAGTTCTTATTAGAGCATCCTAATACTAATGAGTTACAGTAGTCTAATCTAGAGCTAAACTAAATAACAAATTTTTCTGCATCATGCTGGGATAGTGCATTCCTTAGCTTGCCAATATTGCGTAGGTGGTGAAAAGCAGTATGATTGCTATAATGAGCACAGCTCTGTCCAGTCACTATCGTCCCCATCTATTCCTCATTGGTTTATTAAGACTGTTATCTATACTCATTGTACATGTATGAACCATATTTAACTGGCCTCTTTTCCCTTGCAGAACCAAAGGTTGCGTAGTGTTGTTTTGTGCTTGGTATGTTTTTTTGTTTATTCTGATCCTCAGGACCAACAATTCCTAAGACAATAACTATGTGACAGTTGTTCTCATTCGGTTGGTCTGACAGGATGAAGATATGTGAATTCTCTCAGTTTTCTGGAGCTGTTTTTTTTTTTTTTTTGTATTTTTGAAAATAATATAGAACAGTTACAATGAATATGGGTGACATGAAAAGCCCAGATTATTTCTGCCAAGTTTTTCATTTGTGCCAAGACTGTGGATCAGGCAGTGCTATAATCTCTACCAATCAGAACCATTCAGCAAATCTTTAAGCCCACCCCCAAGAAAATCGTTCTGTTTTATTCAAGTTTGATCCTGTTATTCGGTTTTACAGTATGTTATGACTATTGTGCCTACATTTTTTGTACCAGTTCTGTCTGTAATGATGTTTTGTGGACTTGAATAACCAAAAAGACATTTTAAATGCCCCTTTCCTCCTATTTATATTACATCTGTATGGCAGTTTGATTTTAAAAAGCCTATGTACTTTAGTTTGCTTTTCTGTTCCACCAACCAAGGCTAGAAATTGAAATATTCTCTCTGACGCCACGAGTATCCAAATAAAACTGTAGAAGCAAGTGGACTCCAGTGATGGTAAACAGCTTGTCAGTTGCAATCCATCATTCAGTCTATTATTACTGACCCCTTGCGATGGTAAAATCTGCTTCTGGCTTAATAGAACGTGAAGAAGGTTTTTTTTTCGCTCTCCCAACTCAGTTAAAGCGATTTCATGCTTAAGGAGGTAAATAAACCCATATGACTTGGCAAAGCGCTGCAGTTAGAGTAGTATTAAGTCATCACTGTTGGTATCAGGAAAATCTTTTGGGATTGAAAGATATTCATACCCGCATTAGTTATAATGCTATAATGTGGTGAGATCATGTCAAACTCTTGCCCATAATATACTATGTTTACTTAAAATTTGCCATTTGTAGCCTTTTTTTTATAACAATCAAACACTCAAAATTTTCCTTTTCAAAAGAGGCATTGTTACTTCTGATCCAGCGTTCATGAGCACCTACACTTCAAATCCTAAATATATTTGTTCATGAAAGTGTCACGGTGGCCGCCCTGGCCGCCTCCCCTGTCTCGTTTGTGTGTGGGTGTGTCCGTGTGGAGGTGTGTGTCTGTGTCGTATGAGCGAGGGTAAACCTATGTGTTCGTTGATGTGAAGTGTGTTGGTTTCGTGAATGTTCGTCGGTGTCCGTGAATGCTTGTCGATGTTAGTCGTGAGTGTTCGTTAGTGTGTCGCCTGTGTTTCGTTAGGGTGTGCGTGTATATAAGCGTGTGTATGTCACTATGTCCTTGTCGGTCAATGGTTCGTGTCATTGGTTCGTCCATGTGGATGACTGTTGTCTTCGGTAAGCGTTGTCATCTGTTGTCTGTGTTTATAAAGCGAAACCGGGAAATAAACGGTTTTAAGTGAACTAACGCAAGTTGGAGTCGGTGTCGCCTTTTTACAGCTCCCCGCACCCGCAGCGTGACAGATCATTTGCTAAGTTAATTTTTCATTTTGAGTTCTTCACAATGTTCTTCACAAACACAAGATTCCTCTTGTGATATCCATTGTTTATAGCACGCTTTCAAAATCATGTTCCTGTCCTTCATAAGATTAAGGATGTCATTTAACAGGGTGACCCAAGATGGGAAATACCAGCTGTGAACAGAGAAGCAGGCTTTCTCATTATACTGAATATTTTAACTTCTCAAGAGGTGAAGAAACCACAAGAGGGTTTGTGGAGAAGCGAAACTCCTCAACAGCCCATAAGTCCAAGAGTTGCTCGAAATTACAACACTATACCCACAGGCACCAGTACTGCAAGCATGAGTAATTTATATGCGACTGGAGCTAGGACCTAGAAAAAGGCTTGGCGTAGGAGCTCATCATTTAAACTGACCTGGCAACAGCTCCTCTTTCCTAGCTCTTAACCTTAACCATAAGATAACCCTTCAAACCTGACATCAGATCAGCATTAAAGGGCAACTCCTGCCTACATTCCCTGGTGAGGGCGCATGGTTAAGAACCTGGTCTCAGAACACAGATGGTAGATGGAAAGAGCAGGGATTTGAAACATTAATGGGCAGAGCACAGAACAGTGCCTTTCACATTCTTTAAGAGGAAGCTCTTTTTAAACAGCAGAGGAAGTTAGAGAAACTTCTAGACTGCTTTGAACAGAAGAAAAAACTACGTATCCCTGTATACTGAAGCTGTTGTTCTCAGGCCCTGATTTGTGCACCTATTCTTGACATACATCTTTACATTCCTAAAGGTTTGCAGACATGTTTATAAGTATAAATTAATCTTTATATTGAATGGATTAGCATGCCACAAAATCCTGGATATAATTCTGCATTATCAGAAAACTGTTTAAAAATAATCTAAAATTGATTTTTCTATATTATTTTTGTATACTGGAAATTTTGAAATACAAACAGTTGTTTACATAAGATAATAATTTATGTTCCCAGTGGTGCCCAAGCTGCCAGGGTTGGTTTGTCACTTCCGAACAGCCCAGCAGGCCCTCCAGCCCAGCAGGCCCTCCAGCCCAGCAGGCCTTCTAGCCCATCAGTTCTGCATGTGCTGCAAAGGCTGTGACTGCCTGACTTAAGCACACTGTGACAGCAGACAAGGGCTGTGTGACCTGACATGCTGTTGCACCCCCACCCGTAGGCAGCAGCGGGTGGGTGTGGGGGGGGTGCTGATCAACTACAGCTAGCAAAAACAACAGCAAAGCATTCAAAATGTTTTAAATATAGAACAAATGTAGAAGACATGGTGTAGAAAACAAAAATAATAACATCTCCACCTCTAACACCACCACCAGCTCCATGCTATATACATACACATATACAAGTGATCAGTTTGTGACAGGTGCTAGCCTGGATGGAGAACTCTGATGGACAATGGCCAAAGCAAAGAAAAAAACTAAACAAAGCCCTAACCGAACCTGTAATACAGCTTATCTAAGATGCCCTACCTACAAATCACACTAACGTAGTATGCTCAGAGACAGCGATCAAACCCACGTGGTGCACAAATAGTCTGTCCTCAGTCTAAGTACACATCCCTGTGACTGAACGCAATTCCCGTGTGATGATACGAAAGCTGACGAACCTGAGTCGCTAACAAGACCTCGCTATCAAAATACACTTGGAAAACAGAGTCAGAATACACACAACGCAAAACCGGTAGTACTAGCAGTCAAAAACAGAGAAGTTCAAGATCAGCAAAAGCATCTATTGTCCGGGTCTTGCAGAGATGCTTAAACGAGAAGGTGAATCGGAATTGGACAATCGACAATGGGTTGACTTTGAGTTATGGGATGCAACCTGGCAGCAAGTGATAGGGAAGAAAAGAGAGAGAGAGAGAGAGACAGAGAGAGACAGAGAGACAAGCGGAAAACCCCTGACAGCATAAACTCGTAACACACACTCACTCCTACTCAGTCAGCTTGTGTCTGCTTGTGCCCTTTGAGTGCCAGACCCTTGCGCCCAAGTTCTTCTGGAGGTGCACCTAACTGATTACTTGTATCAGGTTTGTTGGTAAAGTCCCAAAATGGTACTGAAGTTTGTCCATCCAGGGCTGTAGTTGGGAGCCCCCTGGTCTATATGGCCATGCTTTGTGGAAGGTCATGATGCGAGATGTGTGCTGTCTGAAGGGAAGATACTGATGTTTGAGATGCAAGAGAAGACACTCCTTCCTCTGTGTAAGCTAAGTGATGAGCTGGTTTGAATATCTGAATATGACCTCTGTTTGCTCTTTCTGTCACGTTTCTTCCAGAGTCTAGATATATTACAGTGAAAGCCACAAAAAAGTCCTCCAATCATACACTAGGTGTCCCAGCATTGCCCAGCAACCATGGAACGTGTCTATTAATACTTTTGATCTAAAAAAAAAAAAAGTAGTCATCATTATTAATGATGCTGTTCTTGTAATATGAGAAAATATAGGGCTATCACCTATTCTTTATTACTGAAAATGGAACAGTAAGTTTACTGTTAAGGATGAGGCAGAATATTTTAATATTTTAGATTTTTTCTTGGGTTTTTCTAAGAAAGGAATGTGGTACAAATTCAGTCTTTGTTGGTTCTGCATAACACTTATATAAACTAGACTTATAAAACTAGTTTAGCAGTAATTGACACAATGGTTTTGAACCTCGCTGTCATAAAGTGCATTTTATCACCAAGATAATCATAAAATTAATCCCACATGCCACTCGGTCCTCCTCCATTTTGACCCTGCTCTGCTTTAGCTGGTTTTGTGCTGCATGTTTCATTTTTGAGTCACAAATGGTTATTTTTGGTATTACCGGTGAAAGTGGGTGTCTTGTGTCCTCGTGTGCTCTTTCAATGTGGGGCTAATGGACAATGAAGGTAAGGTACGGATGCTACAAAAAAACCCCCCACTAAATAAGCAATAGGTCGCCCCCAAAACTGGCCCGGCAATTTGATGCGTTTGTGCTAACTACCTCTAATGCATTATTTACCTTTATCCGCAGGTCATCCTGTTATGGAATATTTAATGAGATACAGCATGACTCATCGGTTTCCAGTTTGATGGACAAGTCAGGGTCTTTTTTAATAATTAACGCAGTCATGCATATTTAATAGTCTTTAATAGCATCTTCAGGCCAGCAATGTCACTGTCTGGCTATGGTAGTTTAATAT
Organism: Sternarchorhynchus goeldii; assembly: GCA_028565775.1. Taxonomy (NCBI): domain Eukaryota; kingdom Metazoa; phylum Chordata; class Actinopteri; order Gymnotiformes; family Apteronotidae; genus Sternarchorhynchus; species Sternarchorhynchus goeldii. The sequence continues at coordinate 6,731,820 of JAOXYF010000014.1, read as the reverse complement.
TCAGCTTGAAATATTTCTAATTCAAACAGTTTTAATTGCCCCATAAGGAAGAATAATGCATTTTTTTACTATGAGAATATAAAGGACTGCCTGTAGCCATGCTCAACTGGCCTATTCATGTTCAGGTTAACCATGGAATGTATCCGAAAACAGTTTGTTCTGGCACAGAGCGTGCAGACTGCTTAAAAAAATAATGTCAAAATAACAACTGAGCTTTATGATTCGTTGACATTTGTGTTTAGGGGCTTTTAAGTTCCAGGTATCATTCTATGTTTTGTAAGGTCAGATATGTGTCTGTGCAGTTCTCTTCTTCTGGGATGTGCGTGTGTGTGTGTGTGTGTGTAGAATGGTAGAATGTGTTTTAATATTCTACTCAAGGCCAAAACACCCATACCCAGTGAAAGTATTTGTATTTGACTATAGAAACCCATCAGAACTATAGGCCAGGATCCACTAGTGTGCATCTTTTTATTATAAGCACATTTTAATTTGAAGCAAGAACTCTCTCACATTCTCTGATGAACAATGTTCATTGTGCTCACATTTGAAAAGTGTTCACATTTGAAAAATGTTTACATTTCTACCAGTTTATGAATTTTTTTTTTTGGTGGGGGGGTTCAAGAAACATACCCATAAGAAGCTTGTCAGATTTTTCAAACGGTTTCAAATGGTCACTGGCCACTCGGACGAGCCCACATCATAATCCATAACTGAAAGCTTCTAGAACATTCTGTCAAAATGCTCAGTTTCGTTGTTTTAGCAGTTCCTCATGTCACTTGACTTTAATTATCCAACATTCTTCTGATGCAAAGCCGCCTTCCACCCACTCACAAAACCCTCTGTTATGTTATCCAGCCGCAACTGTGTTAACAACCCAGCTCATAAAAAAGTGGCATGATTGTCAAGGTGCCAATACCACGAGCTGAAATCCATAGTTAGAACTTGGATAATTTCTGAGGCCATTTTCCTTCAGTTCTCTCCCACCCAGCACTAGAACCAGAAGCAAAAGCACTTCAAATATCCCCCTATGTATTACTAGCGTTACTAAATGCCACACACAGTAAATGTTCACTACTATATCCTACTTGTTTTTAGGTGGGATTCATGACTTTAATACCGAAAGAAATCAGACTCTTGGTGTCCCTGCAAATAACTCTGGGGTTTATTTCTATCGCAGTGCAGGTGGGTCCCAACGGCAGTGGTTCAGATCTTGAGGAACGTTCCAGGGACTGGAGCTGTGAAAGTAAGAAAGCAGTTGGTCCGACTAAAAGTTTTTGGGTGGGACCTGTGCATATCAGAGTCCACGACGGAGGAGCAGACAACTACTGAAGCAGTGTGTGGAAAGCGCTCTTTAAAGTGGCCTGAGAGCACATGGCAAAGGAGAAACAGAGGAGAGTGAGAGTTAAGCCTGCACAGTGAGCAAGAGAGGCAAGACACAGGAATGTCATGGTAAGTGCCAAAGGGATCTGCTTTCCACGTTTCAGTCATGGTACTTTAGTGCAAGTGCTATCTCCCTTTCTCTCCCTCACTGTCTGTCTTTCTTTCTCTCTTTCTTACTCTTTCTCACTCTCTCTCTCTCTCTCTCTCTCTCTCTCTCTCTCTCTCTCTCTGTCTCTTGCTCCCTGTCTCGCTCTTCTCAATTTTTCAATTTATCCCTCTCTTCCTTTCCTGCTTCAACACGTTCCATGTTCCTTTCCCAGCAGTCCCGGCAGTCCCAGCAGTCCCGGCAGCAGATCAGCAGTAGGAAATATTGCGTACGAAGGAAAACTCTAAGCACATGTGAGAGGTCGCTCCCGGAGCTGACATGGGAAAAGCTTGCGGTCCTGAAGTGGGCCGCAGCAGGATGTTGCTGGGACTTACATCAGCAAACTGCAGTACCCCCCCCACCCCCACCCACCACTGCTCACACTGCACAGTGCAGTAAGCAGCATGCATGCTACAGGACCTGCAAGCCCATGTGTGCAGGACAGAAGTCTACCATTCAAGAGGGCAACGTACCAAAGCAGCGTCCTTCTTCTGTGGAAGTTCTACCGTTAGTGAAGTTTGGAGTGTGGGATGTGATGGTGCCTTGTTTTGAGTTCTTTGGTGGTTCTCTTTATATTCTGGCATCTGACTGATGGAACTGGTCATAGTTATGCTATGCTATGCTATGCTATGTTATATGTTATGTTATGTTACGTTACATTGCGCTATGTTACATTACGTTACGTTACAAGCGGTGTTTAAAAATGCTTTACTGAAAAATATTTTTGTATGTATGACAAGTTTCTTTTTCACATTATTGTAGTTCTTTTATTGTCTTTCCTTTTTAATGGTCTTGTTTGTTTCTGAGCATTTAACAAGGTGGAGTCACTTTCTGAGAATTTTTTCTATAAAAATTGGAAAAAACATTCTCTCCATTTGGTACAAGAAAAATCTTCAAAGCAGATCCTTATAAAACAACACCATTTCCCGTCCTTCTGGCTGGTGAACAGCTAAAAATGTGACATCAGTTGTGGGTAAACCATACTCTCCAAGCAGGCAAACCTATAAACTGCATGTGTGTGTGTGTGTGTGTGTGTGTGTGTGTGAGTGAGGGAGTGGTTGAGTGTGATGAAATGAACATACATCCTAAAGGGTTTTTTCTGCCTATAAAGTGTCATTAATTTTGCTTCCATCATTCTGTGCTGACATTAACTTCCACTCCTGTAAACATGGGTGAAGCCTAACTAACTCTGCATGCCTGACAGGTGAATTTCCCACTGTCCCTAGAATTACTGGAAAAAAGACATCTGGAATCTGCTGAAACTGTTGGGATATTAATTAAGTACACTGAAAAGTACTTATTAGTGCTGAACATAGCAGCATGACTGAGAAATCTTTTAATCTATAAATAATGCCTTTGTTATTAGAGTATATTGTACTATGATATTCTTCTATTTATTTATTTATTTATTTATTTATTTATTTATTATTTGTGTATTATTTGTTATAATTAATTTGTTATATATTTTTAAATAGTTACATTTTCAGCTTTCATACACACACTCAAGCTCTAAGATAGGAGCTTGTGTCATCTTATTTACAAGCTTGGGTTGGATCATTCGTATTGGATGCTTTACTATATGGAGATTGGGTTTGGGTCGTTTCTATTGGCTGCTTCACTGTATGGAGATTAGGTTGAGTCATTTCAAATAGATGCTTCACTGTTTGGAGATTGGGCTGGGTCATTCCAATTGGCTGCTTCACCGTTTGGAGATTGGGTTGGTTCATTCCTTCCAGGTATTCATGGCAAAGTTCTGTGGGTTGCATGCATCATCCCACAAAACTGATGGAGCCCCAGACAGCTGCTATCATTTTAAACTCCTAACATTTCTCACTAAGAACTATCAAAGCAATGTGGATTGACTTACCAGGCAAATATATAATGCTTGACTTTGATTTGAGTTAGCTATATTTAGTATCACCTAAACCTAACTCAATATGATCTTTTTCACCTTTGACTTGGATGTCATTATCTTGTTGCTCTTGTGACATCATATTGCCTAATAATGGCTGCAGGTTTTATCAATAGAGTCTTGCTATAGAGAAAGAGAGAGCGAGAGAAAGTGAGAGAGAGAAAGAGAGAGAGACGAGATTCCACTGGTGATACAGATGAGATTCCACTGGTGTTGCAAAACTTGTAAGAACAGATCTGGCACATGTTAGATAACAAAACAGTAGTTATATATAGATACCTACAGCTCTAATTATAAATAATTAAATCATTATATATAATTTAAGTACAACTCAGTGAAACATGTTACACAATGTACAGATAAACATGGTTTGGGACTTGTCTCTTAATCACTAATTTCAGGTATTTCATTCAGTCCTGTTGCCACAGGTGTATAAAATCAAGCACCTAGTCATTCAGTCTGCCTTTACAAACATTTGCAAAAGAAATATTTATACAGAGCTCAATGAATTTGAGAATGGTAAGTCAGTTCATGAAATTCCTTCCTTCCTAGACATTCCCCAATCAATTGTGAGCGGCAGTATTGAAAAGTGGAAGTGTTTAGGAACCACAGCAACTTAAAACGGCAGGGCCATGTAAAGTTATAGAACAGGGTCACCGAGTGATGAGGTGCACTGGGCGTGAAAGTTACCAATGCTTACTGACTCAATAACTGCAGAGTTATAATGGTCCTCTGGCATTAACATCAGAACAAAACCTGTGCATCAGGAGCCTCATGACGTAGGTATCAATGACCAAGCAGCTATGTGCAAGTACAGCACCAAACATCAGATGGAGTGGCGTGAAGCACGCTGTCACTGGACTTTGAGGTAATAAAAATGTTTTATGTGGAGTGATGAATCACACTTCTTTATGTGGTAGTCTGATGGATGGGTTTTGTTGAACAACAGGAGAACATGACCTGCCTGACTGCACTGTGCCAGTTTTAAGATTTGGTAGAGGAGGGATAATGCTATGGGGGTTTTTCAGGGGTTGGCCTAGACACATTAGTTACAGTGAAGAAAAATCTCAGTGCTTCAAGATACCAAGACATTTTGGACATTTGGATGCGTCCAACTTTATTGGAACAACTTGGGAAAGGCCCTTCTCTGTTCCAGCGTGATTGTGCCCCAATGCACAAAGCAACATCCATGGTTGGGTGCGAGAGAGTTTGATGTGGTGTGAAAGAACTTGACTGGCCCACACAGAGCCTGACCTCAACCCCATCAAATACCTTTGGGATGAAAGAGATTGGAGATTGCGAGCCAGTCCCTGTTATCCAACATCAACATCTAACCTTGCAAATGCTTTTCTGGATGAATGGGGAAAAACTCCCATAGACACAATCCAAAATCCAAAAAAGTTGTTATAGTGGCAAATAGGAGACCAACTTCATATTCATGTCTATGGATTTAGAATGGGACGTCATATAGTGTATATGAACTTCTGATTCAGTAATGGTACTTTCTCAGACTTTTTTCACTCAGATTTTTTGCTGAAAATCCTTCTTTGGTTAGGACTAGATTTGCTTTGAGTTCAGAAAATTGGCTTCCAAAATGTAAATGGCATGGAACAGACTCTGAATAGACATTTAATGACATTGTCATTTGTGGATACAAGAGGCAATGTGAGACTGGAAGTACTTGTTTAGCTTGCAAACAAGCTCCCACAGCCAGTTTTTTCAAAATGTCCTGAAATCAAGATACCAGTTATTTGTTTAATCAAAATGTCCAAAGTTTGTTTTGCTAAATTTAGTTGCACCTCTGCAACACTCAAGACGTATTTAAGTACCTGACCCAGACTCAGTTCTCAAATGCTATACCTTTGCCAGAGCTGGTTAGCAATGCATATTCCCCTAATAGGAGAGAAGGTATGAGAGATGGTAAGAGAGATGGTAGTTTCCCTCTCTCTTACCCTAACATCATGTACATACCAGCCAATCAGGTGTTGGGATGTGTATGTAACTGACTGGTGGGAGGAAGGGTTAGTGTCCTCCAAGTGTGCTAGATCTTTTATGGTACAAAGGCAGCCACTTACTATATGCTCAAAATTAGAATCAAAACCGACCTGAATAAAGACCAGAATAAACCAAACTCTTCCAAACATTGTTGTAAAGGCGATAGATATCTGATTAAAAAAGCACAAAGTTTGGGGGTTTGGGGCCTATTTCACCATCCTGTGCCTCTTTGGCAGCTGTGCAATAAAAGGACAGAGTTCAATATCCTGCTTTATTTTGCATGTGAAAATGTGGGCAGAGGGAGTGTCTCGAGTTATGTGCCAACATGGAGATGTGGACGAGCCACCATGGAGATGTCGACAAGCCAGCATGGAGACGTTGACGAGCCAGCATGGAGACATCTATTCAGCAAAGCATGTTTTTGTTGGCCCACAGCATGAGATGATCTGGATCTGACTTTTTCAAACTGAAAACACACCACAGCAGAACTGGGTCCACACCTCTAAGCTTGTGTGCTGACCTGGGATCAAATTCCTCTACATCTTAAACTTGATTTATTCCAGTAAAACTGATCTCGAATCAGTACAATTGCAAAAGCTCTGCCCAGACCTTATTCATCGGCATTGCATGCCTTTTCAGTAAAGTGGACTTTGTTTTTAGGAGGAAGTCAAGGAGTGCCAGAGCACTTCACGGTGTCTTCGATGAGCTGCTGCTGGAGGGGCCATATTTTTCCTTGAGCTAACAAGCTTTGCCTTCTTCATTTGGCACAAGGAGCGAAAACTCCGAAAACTCAACATCAGGAAGCAAGAATGCGAGAGAAAGAGGATCAGGGCTTTGCTCCTCTCATGAGGAGCTCAATTCATTTGTACAGATGTTCTGCAGCAAATTTTCCCCATCCCTCCCAACACTGTTCAGTGAGCAGATTGTTACAGTTTAAAAAACTATTTTTTTGGAGTCTGGAAAAGGACCACAGTGAGATAGTAAGGGTCTTTACTGCAGGAGGCCCAAACTAAAACAAAACCATCCACAATCCACTAAGAGTAGTATTACTGTGAGAATGGAGGAGGTCTGACTCAACACTGCCAACATAAAGTTATTTAATAGACTTTATAGTGGCATATTACCTTAATATAATTTTTAAATGGTTAGAGCTGGATAGATGCCATTTATTGAATAACTGATACTAGCAGTCTATGGCATTCCCCGAGGGCAGTTATCTAAAACCTACAGTGCTTGGAACATCTACTTACTTTTTTCATACAGTATATTTGTATCAATGGTGTAAAAGTGCCAAATGCAAATTACAATTTTGGGAAGCCGTTGTTTGGCATATAGTATACAATGATTATTTGCAATAGATTCAGTTCATAAGGCTGAGTGGAACTGTTATGTATGAAGTGAGAAGAGCTGTTGCTGAGATATGAAATATGTCATTGATGTTAGTATCTAGGCTCACTTCTAGATGTACAAGCATTCCACATACGTTATGTGTTTCAATGAAGAGAGAAAGAGTTAAGTATCATCAGCAGTAAACACGTGTAAATAATTTTATTCTTTCTTCACCTCAGAGTTTCAGTGTACATTTTTGAGCTCAGCCAGCAAACCTCTAAGCCATATAGTTTATATGAACTCAACGTTCTTGTGTGATTTGATCAGAACAAAAGCTCTCTAGCTATGTATGTATCTGAGTGAGGGTGTGGATGTGTGGGGGTGAAGAAGAGAGAGAGAGATTCTCTACAGCCTGTATACTCCCCCTGGGGGTCAAAAGCATAGTGGTCAGAACCACCCAGTTCTACAAAGCGAAGAACCCCCATATTTGAACACTTCAGTACAATCCAGATGTACACCCCACATCCCTGAATCAGAAGCATAATGCAGTTTCTTATGGGGAGGGGGGGGGGGACATCTGTTGCTTTATGTTGACAAAATATGCCAGCAAACTTATTTGTTCCTGACTAATGACTATCTTGGAAGGATGGAGGTGGGGAGGCTTGCTGGAGGCCGGAATTCAAGTTCTCAGCTCATGTGGAAGTGCTTAGCAGGTTTCTATGGCGAATCGTTAACATGGCGACGTGGCCGAGCTCAGGACAATCCCAGAGGCCACTTTGCAGCTATTCCCATGTTTCCTCGTCCAAAGCTGTAGCTACCACGATGCCATGATGTGCCCTCCGCGTGTTCGTTCTGCTTCTGCAAGATTTGTTTTGATCACGCTCATTTTTACACCGTTCAGGATTAGGAGTTGAGTAAGAGTGACTGGTGTGTGAAGAAGGGTAACAGGGTAACTCTTAGCTGCGAGCATCTTCCGCAGCATTCATTGATACAAAATATGATTTTATAGTTCGGTCTAAAATAACACGAGAGTATAGAAACATGAGAGTATAGTTGTGTCTAAAATCCAGGCAACATAAAGTAAAAGAATACTTTAGCAGCATTCATGTGACCTAAGTATTAAATGATGCTCTTTATTTCATGCCAGAGTTGACTTGCAGGACAAAGCATTGTTACTTTTACTAAAAGTTTTACTAAATTTTACAAAATTTACAGTAATAATACATTTTCTTTGTGTTATTTTGTGTTGTTTTGTTTAGCTGTAAGATCACTTTGAGCTCCAACTAGTCAAAGATACCTAATGCATGCTGACAAAATTATGGTGTCTGATTTCAAATGGTCAAACAATGGCATAAGTTAGTCGGATGTTAGCTTGTGTGGAGTTCACTCGCACAAACATCTATATGGAAAAAACCTGTTGGAAATGGGTCCTTGTAGGATGTCCTTGTGAGCGCGGTCATCTCTTTGAAGCAGCATAATGAGCGGGCCATCTGTTTTGCGTAGGCAACGGGACGTGTTGTCCCAGGCAACAATGCTGCCTTGTGGTTGTGGGGTAAGACAAGGGCAGTGGTTGTGGAGATGAAGCAGGAACGCCGAGCCAGGCGGCCACGCTCTCTGCCTGGAACCAACGCTTCGCCCCTGGTGTGGCTGGAGGTCTACCGGCACACTCTGCGTGTTTGATTGTTCTTGGGCTGGCTGCTATTATGGCCATAGCTTGTTATCATCAAGCAGTAAGATCAGCTTGGAACAAACATATGTGCAAAATCTGAATCCCCTGCTGTCTCGCTCCAGAAAGGGCCTAATATCCTGTTGATATCACCAGCCATGTGCTTAGCAGAGAACGCTAGTGGTGACAAATAAAAGTTGCCACCCAGATTTTCTGTCTTTGTTCTGTTTTAATTCATCTCTTTAATCTTTACTTAAAATTTCCTTGTATTTGAGAGTAGAAGGATTCGTTTTTGTATGTTCAAGTGGGAGCGTCTAAGTCTCGGTGTGAAAGGTTACTGCCCACAGAACTTGATGCCAGCCTTCCTGCACGTTCATGCTCCTCATTGCTCACCTTGCCGAACCATGAAGGCATGGCTATGGAATGCCTGAGCAGAAATGTAGGAATAACTGGTGGTTGTCCAGGGTAGGCAGCTGTGACAGGAATTTCAGGTCAGTTCAACCGCTACGTTCCTGCGGCCGACTGTAATCACATGGTTAAGCTTCTGTGGGACTTTGCTGAAGGGGAAAGTCTGAGCAGTAGAATAAAACACTTTTTTGGTGGTAAGAGCAATTTGCCTGTAGGTTTATCTGCCGATTTAGTGTCTGGGTTTTTTTTTTCAGGGTGTTTTCATGGATGGTTTGTTTGCTATAAAATGATTAAACTCAGCAAAATTAGCATCTAATCTGACCCAGTTTTTTAGCAGGCCTGGCATCATCTATTGTAAAGGCCTTCGAAACCATATGGCCAGGTTTATAAGAAAAATAATTGTGCCATTTAAAGGATGAACCAACATTTTATTAGACATTAATGAAATGCTTTCTCCTGCAGTTTCCTTAACAGAAAAGCATCTCAGATTCTATACTGTGTAACTGTTTTGGCCACAATATATTAGTTGTTCTTCCCTCGAAGGCAAAGCAAGACACGGCAAAGCTTCACTCCCATCAAGGAGTGTCTGGTGCCATCTTTGGGCTATTATATGAGGTGCAAGTCAGGATTTTATCATGTGTTTTATGGATATATAATAAAAGAAATTCCTTCAACTGTGTATATATATATATATATATATATATATATATATGAGAGAGAGTAAAGAGTGGTG
>JAOXYF010000014.1:6711668-6722152 GCA_028565775.1 Sternarchorhynchus goeldii | reverse complement strand
ACACACACCACTCTTTACTCTCTCTCATATATATATATATATATATAAGAGTAAAGAGTTGTGTATAAGTGTTGTAATTATCTTTCCGTACTAGATGTTTTGTTCACTTTTTCACTATTATGTTCACTATTCACTTTTTAAAAACACATTAGACTTTAGATTGTAACAGATAATGCAAGCTTTGGAAAAACTCCCATCTGGTGCAGTATGATATAATCTATCAACTTCAATTACAGACAAGCTATAGCAATTCAACACAATTACAGTAATTATGACTGTGGTCTCTTAACTAGTACATTTGAATCAATATTCAGCTGATGACAAAATGGGAAACATTCCTTGTGAGACATAATAGAGATTTTTGAAGAATGCAAAACAAAATTCTAATTTCAGAATTTTCAAACTTCAACAATTAAATAAATAAATGTTACACAGTGTTGCTAGGAGGCATGTAAGATCCAAGATTTTTTTTTTTTTTGCACATATAGGATGCTAATCTTTAATTAGTGTTATCTAGGTAAACAAAGCCAAACAGCCAAATAGGGAAGTCACACTTTTTACAGCTGTGACGGCTGTGTGGAGGGAGCAGAGGCAGGCGCTGCGGGGAACATGCTCATATGTTTATTTAAGCAGGGTTGCCAGCGGCGCATAAAACACAAAGCAGCGAAGTAATCAAAACAAGCAACAAAGCAGTCGAGTCCGGTAACACCGGCGAGGCTGTGGAAAAAGCAACTTGCAAACGCAACAGAACACAGCGTGTAACATACAGCGGCTGTGAAGCAGTTCACACAAGTTAGGCCAACGTACAGCGATGTGTTAGTGTTGTGTGCGTCTTTAAATAGTCCATGCGCGAATGAGCGACAGGTGCGCTTAGTAAACTGGTGATTGGGAGCGTGGCAATGTGGAGTCGGAGGGCGTGGCCTGAGAGCTGGGTGTCAACGTGACAACAGCAAAACTAAAACTCAACTCTGAGGGCTAGAAAAAATCACGTCCCTTCAGGATTAAGTTCTTTTGATTTAATGTCACATCATGGTTACATTGACATTAATGTAAATCAACTGTGTTTTGTTTCTCCGTTGCCTGCTGTTTGAATATAGTCCCTGTGTTTGCTCATTGCTTTTGTGAAGTCTTGCTGTACGTTTATAGCCCTCAGAGCTCTATTTTATGTCCTTAGTCAATGGTGTTCCTTTGTGTGTGCTTGTCTGCTTCTCCCCGATGTAAACATGATTGTACATCTTGCGTCTTCTCTCTGTGTTACATCAAAATGAGAGGAGTTTATCCTGCTCCAGGAAACAAAACAGAGTTTTGGTTCTGTGATTTGATGGCCTGCTTACATGTATAACCACAAAACCTCCATCTAATTCTTTATCCAGACTTAGGTCTGGAACTTGGAGGTGGCCATTCCAAAGCTCAACAGTAGCCTGGGGGTTTGTGTGGTCGAAGACCATGTGACCATATTATGGCAAAGGAACTATCACATGTCTGTGCATAGCACATCATTCCAGATGTTTTGTATAATGACCAGGTGATTTCAGTCAAGCCTGAGTCACATATGTCTGGGAGCAGAAGGTCTCTTATATAGACTCTTCCTTATAGCTTTCCTAATGGCATTTATTAGACCAAGATAAACTGCAATGTTAACCAGTTAACCAGGTATTCTTGGAGCTCTTTGGGTATTTTTCAGACTTAAGCCAGAATTTGACCATATCTTCTATTCTTGGTAGATGATCTGCACACATCTCCTGTTCTAGATGTGCACAATAGAATGAATAGCGTGAAATGCCTGAGATTTCTTTGTAACTACTCCTAAACATGAGCACACTCTATCAAGGGTGTAATGTTTTTCTTATCATGTTTCATTAACATTCACCTCTGTTTGGTATTGTTGGCTTTGGCTAAAGCTTAGTTACAAAGTACAAGGTGGTCTAGCATTGTATCATTCTATGCAGCAGGTTCAGCTTGTAAGCAGGCCTCTAGGAGCACAGGCATTTTTCCTCAGTAGTGATACCCCGAACACCACTGCCTCTTTCTGAGATTTCCTCCTTCCATACGTCCATACACATGAATGCAGGTCTTCTAGAATAATACCTGTTCCTCTCTCTTGATTCTCTTCCTGGCAGGTCTTTCAGTGCTGTGGCCTGTAAGTTGTGGAACTCCCTGCCCCTGTACTTATCCCAGTTCTTCGTCTAAAACTGAACTGAAATGTACCTCATCATCATGTACCTCGTCATCATGTACCTCATCATCATGTACCTCGTCATCATGTACCTCATCATCATGTACATCATGTACCTCATCATGTACCTCATCATCATGTACCTCATCATCATGTACATCATATACCTCATCATGTACCTCATCATCATGTAGATCATGTACCTCATCATCATGTACATCATGTACCTCATCATCATGCAGTTTTGCTGTTTTTTCCTCGCCTCTTTGTGTGTTCAATGCTGTCCTTGATTATAATGCTCTATAAGCTGAACATGAGCTCTAGAAAGGCTACAATAAGGGATTTGTAAAGGAATCTCGCACACTTGACAGTTGCAGGAACAATGTTATACAGTGGATGGTGAGTCTGGTAAATCTAGGCTTGCCACAAGATTCTGGAATTTGTCTGTGGAAATGTGTACTCATTCAGTCAAAAGAGTATTTGCGTGGGGGGCGTGAGGGACTGATGTTGAATGAGAAGGCTTGGCTCACAATTGACATTCCAATTCATCCCAAAGGTGTTGAGTGGGGTGGAGGTCAGAGCTCTGTGCAGGCCACTGGAGCTCCTCCACACCAAAGTCAACAAATCATGTCTTTATGGACCTTGCTTTGTGTACAAGGGCATTTCGAAACAGGAAAGTGCATTCTTCAAACTGTTGCAACAAAGAGGGAATCATACAATTGCCCTAAATGAACTTAGGAGCATAGTCCAAGCCCTGATGAATAGCCCCAGACCATCCGCCACAAAACTGCCGCTCTGTATTTTGATGGGTAGCACTTTCCAAACAAGTGCCAAACCCAGACTCGTCCATCAGAATGCCACATAGGACAGTTTAATTCAGACTCGTCCATCAGAATGCCACATAGGACAGTTTAATTCAGTAGTGACTGATGCACCAGAGGATGGGAGGTTTTTACACGCCACACACTTCAGCTATGACCAGTCCCACTGAGTGAGCTTGTATGGTCCATGGCTTTGATGGTTGAGCTTTTGCTCCTGGATGCTCTCATTACACAGTAATGGCACTTAACAGGGGCAAATCCAGAAGGGCAGGACTAGCTTGTAAATTAACTTGTGGCATCATCTCAACACAATAACATATTTAAAGCCAATGGTCTACTACCAGTGTTTGTCTATGGTTTTGTGCTTGATTTTATCTACTTATTAGCAGTATGGCTGAAACACAAACTAGGAATGGTATCCACATTTTTCGCCACATATCTTATAGGTTATATTGTCCAAAATTATGGTTGTGTGAAAATTCCATTTAATCAGAAAAACTAAGATTTGCGATATGCTCTCTCATTTATTTTAATGAGACCTGCTTAAAACAAAAGCAAACAAAATGGACCAAATATAAAAATGAAAAAAACAACACCAAAGCAAGCTTCACAGTAAATGTCAGACCATACAAAAGCATTATCTGTATAGAGTACAAACTGTTCCTTATTACGATGACTAATATTGAAATAACATCTTTCTACCTTATATTTGGGCCATAGGTTATGAACTCATTAACATAATTACACAACACATTAAAAAATTAATAGTAATATTTTTTTGCGAGAACATATGGCACATGGCCAGGACTGAGGATAAACCAGAGAAAAAGCTTCGAGATTTTCTGGAATGTTCCCCAAAATGGCAAAACTGTACACAAATTGAACTGAACAGCTACTGCGAATGATTCCAATTAGTCTGAGCTGCTTAACATCTATTTTTCTGCAAGCATTATATAGTTAGGATGAAGTATAGCAACCTTGGCCACCAAATAGACTAAAGGTAAGGAACCTTGAGTGCAATATTTGCAGGTGGTCATGTTCCCCTGTGAGGGAGAGGCTGAGTGTCACCTTTGCACACGGGTTGAGTGTAACATTTACTGCATAATATTAATTGATGAGGACGGTGAAACTATACAAAATGGTATAGGAAAATCATTCAGCACAGGTATGGTAGTACTTAAGTCAGAATGAAAGACGTTCACCTAAAGCATGGTATGTGGAAACTAGACTGATGGGTTAGCAAGCTTGGGTTCCATGTAAGGCAGCCCGTTGCTAAGCAAAGTGACTGGTTAAGTTTGATTAAGTAGAACTTATCATGCTAATGCACAAATAATGTCACAGGTCACGATTTGTTTGACTAATCCTGGTGGTTTTACCGAAATTAACTCAAAATTCTCGAAAATAACTTTATTTCATCTGAAGGCATAATATCCTGTCTGTGCCTGGATTAATGAGTGATAGTTTTTAATCCTTAAATCTGTCAATGCTTGTAGACAATTTTGTTTGAATATCCACAACTAGAGTTCCATTCAAAGACCATAAAAAGAAAAGACTGATTTCATTAAAATTATTAATGCCATTTAAATGTGTCTTTAAATTCTGTATAGGCAAATGCAGTTCTCTTAACCAAAGCTTTAAATTAAAGGCACAGTTCATTCCAAAGAGACAGAAAGTTGTTTCAAAGCCCAATTAGCTTTTAAGAGGAACCGCACCAAGTTCTCAAAATTTCTGCCTAAATTGCTAATTGAAAAGTAATCATTTATTCAGACTGTTTTGATGAAAAATGCATCATTCCACAGAAACATAAGTGTTCTTCACACCGGTAGTGTCAGGAGTCAGTAGTCAGCAGCTTTTAAAGCTTCTAAAATGATACAGTTAGGAATGCATTGCCAGACGCTTAAGACACTGCTAAATGAGAACCGTTTAAACGAAAATGATTTACATGAGTTTTTTGGTGGTTTGCGCACACAAACAGAACAGCCATCTTTACATTGTACAGCACAAACACTGAAGAAAACTGAATCGGTAAACTTTATAATGGATGGCTTCACTTCTAAACACTTTATTCATTCTCAGCGAGTGCATTTTGTAGAAATGTAAAGAAATAAGTGGAATTTCCTTGGTAAATCCAAATCCACTGGGGGGGGGGGCTTGTACCATTTTAAGTGCTTTAAAAGTGATCTAATGGCTAAATGCTTCTTGGGCTCTTTACAATGCTGCTATATATAACATAGCTTTTTGTCTCATACCTTAATCTCATCACTCAAAGACTGACATTGCACATTCTTAACAGAAAAGAGTATTTCCATGGTCCTTTCACCTTTACTGAAATGATAGAGGTAATGTGAGAAGTGATATACACTACACTATAGAATCATTTTGTATACATGTGGTTTAGCAGCTTTTGGGCAATATTCTTTTGGTGTATTTACAAAGGGGAATTGTCTTTTCTCTTTTCTTTCTTTTTTCTTTGATGTGACGCAAAGTTTCGTCTCATGTCGTATCATTCAGTGCATTAAAAAAATATTGTTTTTTTTTTTTTAATTGCAGGCAGACACAGCAGTTACAGAATAGTTTGAGTATGCTGTACGTCTAAATTTGTTTATATAAAAGTATGACTTAAGAACTTAATATAATATTAGATTAATATTAGATTTGGAAGGATATTACCAGGACTAATTTGAGGTACTTACTCTTATCTGTTACATCCACAGAGGTAAGAGGCACAGATTTATAATTCATAACACATCAACCCAGTTCCAATTAAAATGAGTCCTAACTCACCTTCTTCACTACATTCCACTTTGACTCCTTAAATCCATTATGTACAGTCACAGCAGCATCTTTTTGTCTGTTTTTTATTTTTCTAAGGTTGCAAACCCTTGACTGTTCACGCAAATAAAAAGGCCTCAGATTTAAACTGAAACAAAATGGAAGGTTTGGTTTTGTCTTAATTACAAAATGGGTTTTCCAAGAGGAGTTAGCAAGGAGAAGTGAGTAAGAACGTAGTTGATTTTTTTGGAACTCCTGATCGCAGTAATAGCTCGACTCTCATGTGCCTGGGTCTAGTACACCTCACTCGGACCAGCTGGGTTGTAACTGTGCCTGTTTTTTTGCTTTCTCAGTCCAAGACAACTCAACAAAACTGCTGCATGGAGTAATGGCAAAGAGCTTAGTCACAAGCTGCCGAATCTCACACATGAGCGCAAGGCAGTGGCCTTTTCCACAGAGAGATATTTCTTCATTACAGGTGTGTCTGAGATGCCCTTGAGGTCCATGACAGCACAGATTCAGACCAATGTTTCTGGCAGCGTGTCTGCATTGTCTGAAGACAGGAGCTGCCAGATCTGCCATCTGTCTCTTTGCCAGTCCTGCCACTCTGGGCTCAGGGGAGTCAGAGCTCCCCCTTGTGGGGATGATGAGTTGTGATTAATAGGCTTTCCTGGCTGTTGGGGGCGCTGTTGCACCGAGGGGGCAGGAATAGGAGAAATGGAGGAAACGGGCGACACCATAGAAGGAGTCGATTTTGAGTGTTTGTAAGAGCGTTGAGCAAGGGGAGCCTCGTTACTATTGGCTGGTTTAGGGAACAGCGTGGGACTGGACATGCTGTGGCTGCTCCCGATTGGAAGGTCCTCTGAGCTGCTGAATGCTGATTGGCCGTCGGGGTCGAGATTCAGATGGAGATGTCTCTGACCCGGCTGTGGGCTGCTATATACACGAGTCACCGCCGGGTGCTGCCGACAATCTGTCACGCCCAAAGAGGGCTGCGTCCGGACCAGCTGCTTGGAGTCGCCTTGGTGACTGTCAATCCCTTCCTGTGAGCTGCGGGAGCTCCCCTCCGACATATTACCATGGGAACCTAGAACAACAAACCAACATCCACTCCTAACTCAATATTCAAGTTGATGAAAGAGCGCTGGCATTACAGGATTTCAGGATGAAATACATGACCAAGGAGATGCAGTCCATTGTTAACTTAACACTATCTTCATCTCCCTTTCCTTATTCCAGTAGACTTTTTATCTGTAATCGTGACAGACGAACAAGCCAACATACATTCCCCTGATCCTGTAGTTCACCTAGCAGAACTCATGTTTTGTCTCATATGTAGTGAATCAGATTTTTTATCTTTACAATGGCACTGACATTTCTTTGGCTCTCAGGTTTAGAGACTCCAGCAGGGCTACAGATGTTATTGCCACATCCAGAATCAGCTTTAGGCTTTTTGTCAGCTCTGGTATGAACCATTGATGCTGACCAAACATAAAGCAAACCATACAACACTGGAGCAGCCGACCGTTCAATCATTTACAGGACCCAGTAAACTGAGCAAAACTAAGAGCTGGAATTCCTACAGAATGTATTTAACCAGATATGAACATTCATACCTTACAATAAAAACAAGAACAAAATCTGTGCCTTTTACACAGATTTAGAAGTATTTTGTGCCATAAACTAATGCTTAGAAGTTAGTGGTTAAAATTCCTTTTTGGTTGAGCATTTTCATCTCAAGATCCAGCTTCAGCTTGACCAATACCTGTATAGGTTTGCTCCTTCAACCCAGGCTTCAGCGTTGAGTGCCAGGCACCCCAGATGTTGGCCTCTGAAATATCTAAAACAATACAGGTTGATCAGAATTACCTCTACTTCACATCAGATGAAAATACAGCATCAGGCTGATTCAATAAAGAACTTGAAATAAGTAGTTCAACGTAGTTCTTACCCTTGGATGGGGACCAAGGGGTTGAGACAGTGTCCTTGGTGTGACCTGGCACTTGGCCCACCAGGGTGTACTGCTCTGGGACACGGAAGAGCTGCTCTGTGCCGAGCGTCCCTCCAGAGCCGCTGCCACTGCCACCCCCGTCGCCCCCCCTCCTCTCCGACAGGACGGGAGAGTTGTTGTCATATGGAGACACCTCACCACTGGACACCTTGTTGGAGTCACTGGACGACCTCCGCTCACTCAGGGAAAAGGAGGCGTCTGAGTTCAACAAGTCTGGACTCCTGAATGAGAAAGAATTGAAATAAAAGATGTAGAAATCACAAGGAATGTACGGAAAGCATCCTGCTATATAAGATAGTATTTATATTTCTGGTTAAATTATTCTTGTTATACTATTCAGTGGTGGCCACCAGAGGGCAATATATATCCATAAATTTGTAATTACTTTCTCGTTTGTTCATACTAGTGGACTTTGTTGTTAAAGACAATATTTACACAACTGAGACACAGCTGTTTAGAGTCTGCCGTGTGCACGTGTGTCTGTGTGTGCTGAAAGCACATGACTCACTGCGATGCCTTCCGCCGTAACAGGTAGTCCACTACATCAGGGTCTGTCTCCAGCAAGCTCATCAGTACCTCATTCTGTAAATCAGGAGACACCTGCAAACAACAACATCATTAAATCAAGTGTTCCAAGACCATGAGTCAACAATGTCCGTCCTATGATCGAGACACAAGCTGCGACGTGAAAATTGATACAAACAAGGAGCTGCACAGAGTTAACACAGAGTCAACACAGAGATGACAGAGTACACAGAGTTAACACAGAGATAACATAGAGAACACAGAGTACACAGAGTTAACACAGAGTCAACACAGAGATGACAGAGTACACAGAGTTAACACAGAGTCAACACAGAGATGACAGAGTACACAGAGTTAACACAGAGATAACACAGAGTACAGAGTCAACACAGAGATAACACAGAGAATGCAGAATTAACATGGAGATAATACAGAGATAGCACGGAGTTAACACTGAGAACAGAGTTAATACAGAGTTAGCACAGAGTTAACACAGAGCCACATCTGCAGCGACTCACTGTGACTCACTCTCAAAGCATCTGACACTGACAGTATACAACGAACCACATTTTACCTAACACACATATGCAGAAAAGCATGTTATAATAGCCTGCGGTGTTTAAGTTCAGTTGGTGGTGATATTTCAGTGTTTTACTGCACACTAATTTCTGCATTCTGTAGGTGTGGATGCTCAAAGGAGTTGAAAGAGGGCCTAAAGCCGTTTGGCTCCAGGGAAACCTGTCTGCCCAGCAGGTGGCTTCTCCAGACCTCCTCTGACACACACACACACACACACACACACACACACACACAACAGCATGCATGCATACACCCACACCCACACCCACACAAACCCACACACACATACCAGCACACATGCATACACTCTCACACGCATACACACCCACACAAACACACATACACACACACACACACACACACACACACAACAGCTTATCACAACACATAACAGTTAATCAGTCCAAATTTTGCATATTTCGTTGAGAACAAAAGTTGCTCATTTGAAAGCATTTTTCTTCTGACAAAGTGAACAAAAACATCACTAAGAGAAACAACCTGAAAGTGGCTTGAACAGGGTGAGAGTAGTTTGTGGATATGAAACATGTTCACATTGGCTTCCAGTGTTTTACTACCAATGCCAGCAGCTTTTGTTCTAAACTGAAGAAGCAAAATTTGAACTCCAAACACGTCTTGGCTGATCAACTGCATCTGGGGGTAAGTGACAAGTCATTAATGGTGCCAGTCAGATCCAAGCATGTCAAATCAACTTCAGAATAAAACTCTGGATTCGATCCAGGATCAGTACCCCCTCTGTTACTCTTGGGAGATTAGACTCTACATAACACCCATCTATAGCCTGAGGTCCCATCTCCACCGGCAGTACAACCAATCATGCGCTCCCTTTCATCCTCACCATGAAGAGGTCTTCACTGTTGGCGATCATCCTCTGCACCACGGCGATGACGGCGGTGGACTCCTCGGCCCGGGCCGAGCTCTGCACGCTGAACTCCTTGTCGGAGCTCTTTTGCTTGTGGAGCAGGTTGGGCCCGAAGATAGTGGCCAGGTTGAGAGAGGTCATCTTGTTGCCTGTCACCTGTGGCCAAATGGAGAACCATTTGTTACAAAACAGACCTTTAAATTGGGGGCAGCTGCAAGATTTTAGTAATTCACTCTCTGACTGGGTTTGATTACGCGCTAGTACACATGCTGGTCAATTGTGAAATGGGCAACACCCATTTCATTCAACTATTCTTGAGGCTCATTTCAATGGCTACGTGAAATGTGGACGTTTATGGTGTATGTAGAATGGTAATAATACGAATGAGAAACAACAAAGGAACAACGGCAGAGAACTACTGGACGTTTCACACCGAATACATGAACTACTATTTAGAACCTCAGATGTTGCCCTGTGGACTTTTACTATATGCCAGGGCCTTGACTGTGTGTGTGTGTGTGTGTGTGTGTGTGTGTGTGTGTGTGCATAGAAAGTGACACAGATGTGTATACTTTTATACTTAAGAATCAAAAACATAAACAGCATTAATAACAACGTACCTACATTCTCACACACATTAAATACCTAGTAGCATTCTCTCAGATTCACTCAAATGTACCTGAAACACCTAGTAGCATTCTCTCAGATTCACTCAAATGT
>JAOXYF010000014.1:6692751-6711568 GCA_028565775.1 Sternarchorhynchus goeldii | reverse complement strand
CCTAGTAGCATTCTCTCAGATTCACTCAAATGTACATGAAACACCTAGTAGCATTCTCTCAGATTCACTCAAATGTATGGGAAACACCGGGTGGCACATTCTCAGCTTCGCAGTCATGCACATTCCCAGCAAATGCGATAACTGGTCCAATCTCCAGTTAAAAATACCTCTTTTTGCTTTACTCCCAGGAACCTCCCTAACTTGCATCACTGCATCAGCTACACTTCCTTCCCCCTCAATCTCCTACAATACCCCCACTCTCCCACCCCCACCCCCCATGTCACAGCAGCATTATGACTGTGATGGAAACGCTGCTCTGTGGTTCCTCTACCCAGCATGCAACACAGCCAGCTTCCTGTGGCTGATGGCAGATGAGGCCAGATAGGGCATGTGGGAAAGGGCACCAGCCTGGACGGGCATGCTGCCCTGGGATAACATGGGCAAGGCAGGGGGAGGAGCCAGCCAACGGATCACGAGGCCCAGAACCTCTGCACAGATTGTAAACACATAAAGACAGAGCCACTGTGATCTGGAAGGTGGGGGTGAGTGTCTGAGGGGCGGGGGTTCTTTTTAAGCTACAAGTCAAGAACTGCTGTTGGATTAAACAAAATGCTGCTGCAGTGAGAAACAGGAGATATTTAGATGTGTAGCATGTGTACTAAAACTCAAACGGACGTTTACTTAAGCTCCAGTACCCCTGAGGTTTTGCTACAGTGCTGAAAACAGCCTGTGTGAATCAGTCATCAGCGTTAAATTAGTGTCACTTCAGTCTCCAGTGTGCACTGGATCAGTTATACTGGATCAGTTTCACACTGGCCACATTACCACTGACTGAGATCACACTTCCAAACAGTCCCAAATCAGCCACTCCAATATTATGACGTTTATGTGCCAGATGTGGACTAATTCAGGCGAAGGTAATCCCCGAGTCTATGGAGTATGAAATAACTCAAATCTACATGTTATTGCTGGGTCCTGCTAAAATACTTACTAGCACTCGTAAACCGACCGCAAAACAATAAAATCAATTAGTGACACCAAGCATGTCAGATCCCTAAACATATAACATGACTAATGCAATACAGACTGAAATTTCCACCAACATGCCTATAAATTTGAAAGCCACAAACAACAAAATTGCTTAGCATAAAATCAACAGTGCACTGGGGGAAGACCAGGGGGTTGCAGGGGCAGGGCAGAGGATCCTCCCACCTCCTGGCCGTCTTTGTCGAAGGCGTCGTGCGCATGCTGGGCCACGGTGTACAGGAACTCCAGCAGCCGGTGGAGGGTGTCGCTGTTACAGGGTGGCAGCAGGTACACAAGCAGCTGGACGACTGGCTGCTGGTCTTCCTGTTCCATCACTGTCAAAGGTTACAAGGTCAAAGTGGTCAAACGCCCCGCTACAAAGGCTGGTTAAGCGAAAGGCTTTAGCAGCGCGGGGTGGTGTTCGGGCGGTTTCTCCTTACGTGTGGTGTTGATGAAGGCAGTGTAGAGCTCCCTGGTGAGCAGAGGATCCGGCATGTCCCTCAGGAACTCTTTGAGCAGCGCAGCCACGTCATGGATGCTGTGTTCCCCATCCAGCTGCACGTCGGCGCCCCGATCAAACTCCTCGCGAAGCTGCAGAAAAAGAGGCGCGGTCATGGACGCCTGGAATCACCGAGCGAGAAACCACGGCGACCACACGGCCTCAGCACAATGCTTCTGGCCAGGACTACATTTCCCATGTGAGTGTCCATCTGCTCACTGAGAGTCTAGGCCCTCAGAACAGGCTTAGAGAGGAGAACTAGGGTTCATTACATGGAAGAATGGTCTACACAGAGACAACAAAAGACTCTGTGTATATCATTCTTCAAAAACTTTTTATTTCCTTGGGAGAAAAAAACAAACAAACTATAACACGATGTGATGTGAGTTGGCGCAGTATTTACACTCATGGCTTGCTTTGTTTTGTGTTTGTTTATTTCTTGTAGTGGGTCATTTAACACACTGTGTGACCTTTGCCGTGGTCACTCTCCCACCACCAGAGCTCATCCAACAGGTTCTTCTCAAACTGCTTCTTGTGCAATTTGATTCTGAGGGCACATTCTGTTTACTTACTGTTCAATAAGCCTACAGTTCACCCCAAGGTAAACCTGATAACAGTGTAATGGTAATAAATGCATAATAATTTACCAAAAGGAAAAATAAATTCACAGTGGTGAAGGTCCAAGCCTTGCCTTTCACTATGAACTCAACCTGTTGATATAAACCTCATTTTTTGAGGTAGTGAAAAACATGGCATTCGTGGACAAGACGAGCAAGCAGCACTGTGAGAGGAAGATAAAATCAGCCATTGTTGTGTTATGGAATTACAAAATGAGGGACGGGAGGAGAAGACTATCGTAGGGCTGTTATATCAGCAAAAAAAGGGCTAGCCCCCCCAGCTCCACACTGGTCTCACCCACTCCACAGAAATGCTTTTATTTTGAGACAAAACATTAACTTCATGGTTATGCAGAAGCATCAGCTCTATCTGTACCTTTCACCAGACTGACATACAGTTTGGCTAAATAATAACCATATAATGACAGAAGTGCCTCCTCCTTCCAAAGAGCATGTGCCAGAACCAAATATCCATGTCTCAATAACTAGGAGAGACAACAGAAGCGGTGAATTTCCTGTTGGAACACAGTTCAAAACAAAGAACAGATCAAACAATACCCAGCAGAACCCATTAAGGACAGCCACTTGAAGGTCCATCCAATAAACCAAGATTTCCAAAAGCCTAGCATCACTAGAGAAACCACCGAGAGTGGAACAGTCACTTCAAAGCGAGAAACACTTAAGCAGGAGAATAAATGCATGGGGATGGAAGCCCGGCGACAATCAGGCACATCGCGTGGTGCGATGGTGGAGGTGCACCTGCACTCATACCTGCCTCACTCTCTTCTTCGAGCTGCCCACTCGGAAGATCCCCACAGTTCGTAGACCTACAGGGGAGAGAAGACACAGCTCAGCCACCTGCCCGTCCGATCTCCATCGAGCACGGTGGGAGCAAGGGCGGTGTTTCTGGCCAATGCCGTACCATATTTCTCCAGGTGTTGGCAGCAGCTGTCTACCACGCGAGGCACCTGTCTGTAGATGGGGTTCAGGCTCAGCCTCTTGTCCCGGTGCTTCTCCTTCTTGTTGGGGGTGTCGGCCGGCAGCGAGAGCTGCAGCGCCTCCAGCAGGCGAGACTGGTTATCGTCCAGGTCAGTGATGGAGTCCACAGACATGCCTCCCTGCCAGAGACGGCAACATTGTCATTCAAGAGGGTTATCGGAAGGTCGCAAACAAATTTCACCCTCCTGACAAAACTCTCCAGGGTGTTTAAGTTACATGTTCATTGTTGCTAATAAAAAAAAAAAAACTCCAGTACATTGTTAATACATGGTCTTACCAAAAGAGATGTGTGTTTACCTAGTCTGTGTGTTTTGATAATTATTTGGAACCTAAAACTAAGCCAGATGGATATATGGTCTTGGTATTTTGAAGGTTTATATTAAAAGCACGGTTTTCGAAAAAGCCCTTCGGTGAAAAGGCGAACTCTGGCATCCCTTACTCTCCTCCGGGCTCGGGGCGCTGCCTCGGGCGTGTTGGGCGACGTGGACTCGTTTGCCGTCTCCGAGGTGGAGCTGAGGGAGGAGTTGCTACTGGAGAGCTCCTTGGCGGGCCGCTTGCTGGTGGCGAACTGCAGGATGGAGGAGACCAGGTCGCTGGTGTCTTTGTGCTCCTCCCGGGGGAGGAGCTCCTGCCGCTGCCTATGCGTGCGGTCGTTGGCAATCACCTGTGAGAGGGAGATGCCAAAGGCCTGGGCGGCATTCTCTGGAAGATAAAGAGCAGATGGGATCAAACCACTTCTAGATGTTCTGCGGGTAGCGATTTAGCAAACGGCACATAAACAGATGGTATAAGTTAAATTAATAAGTGAACTAATTACGCGTTTCACAGCTTTGCCAGGATCCTCAAATCCCCACCATATTAGATGTGCTGTGCATACTGTACATGTAACATATAGTATATGTAACATACGGTATATGTAACATACGGTATATGTAACACACTTCTGCGGTACTATGGACAGCTGGCCAATGAAAATGGAACAGCGGCAGCCAGTTAGATCAAATGCCACATGCTGTCCTCAGTCAAACAGCCTTGACTGACCAGTGTCTGAGACAAAACAGACATACTGGGAGAATGAGAAAATGTGTGTGTGTGTGTGTGTGTGTGTGTGTCTTCTAGCCAGGGGGAAGGGTTCTACAAGGCCTGCAAATCTCTAACATGGCCGACCATTTCAAAGGAGTTCTGGCTTTTATTCACATCCTTATACAACCATGTGTAATGAAAAGGATCTCTTGGGTGAGTGAAAAAAGATTACAGTAGTATGCAACATTATAGTAAAAGTAATATACACATATACACTAGAGTAAATGTCCGAAATCTGCAGAGCTGGCATAGAAAACCACAGTGTTAGCATTTATTTGGTTCTTAAGAGTAGTTCCCTCGGCAAAGACTATTTGAATTCCTGTGCTGTTTTTATTTTGTTGCTTCTGTACGTAAAGCTCTTTTTGATGGGTACAATCATTCCAGAGGCCAGTTGTCATCATCAACAGCAAAGAAACCAACATCCAAAGGCTTGGAACAGTCTCTTGAAACAACGGAATCAAAAGCTCCCTTTTTGACTCAGGGTGGAATGAAGCATTTTATTAAGGCTTCTACAAACATGTACTTTTCAAGAACTTTGAAAATGCTCCAAATTATTGCATGTAAACAGCAGCTGGCTTTATCAGTCCCAGACTGGGAATCTGATCTGTGAAACACAGCCTGTACAAAAAAAAAAACTTCCAAAACTAACTTCAGTTTTAGGTACACAAATAATGACAAACTATATCTTCATCTCTTAAGATATTAAACACATTTACCAGCATACAGAAACAATGTTAAGATTGTTTATTTCACAACAGTTTCGAAACTTCAAAGGGTGTAGGGTACAAGTTAGATCTGTTTACATGTTCTCTCCTTGTAAACTTGACGGCAGCCAGACATAACACGTGGGTAAGTCGTGGGACATAGTAACTTTCCTGTCATTTTAATCCATTTCCCCCAAAACTCGACACCCTGCCAAAAATGCTGTCTGAGGCCAACCAGCTCTCATCAGTGCCACATCCCCTTACAAGGAAAACTTTACACTATTCTAAATATATCTCAGTAGTAAATGTGCTTACCCCCATCTTTCTATTTTATTTATTTATTTATTTATTTTTTGATAGGCCAGATATTACACCTGGGGTTTTACATAGTCGATGAAACATTCATGAACCTCAAAAGTCTGGAACAAAACGATCTGATCCACTGGAGGGTTAGGCTAAGTGATGCACTTCTGTATGAGACTAAGAGAGGTCTGTCACAGTCTCCGTCAGAGTCAGAGAACACACCTGAGGGGCACCTTAGCGAGAAACTGAAGATATTTAGTCGGATTTTGTGCTGAATCATGTTACGATCAACATTCAGGATACTGTAAATGCACTCAGTCATAACTACTCTGTGAGTGGAACGTTGAGAGGGGCCGGTGCATGCTGGCAGTGCTGGGCATCAGTGTTACCTCGATCCTTGCTCTTCTCTTTGGACAAGGAATCCAGCTTCCTCCTCAGAGACTTCTTCCTCTTCTGGCCATCTGCAAACACACACAGCACAGCCTTTACAGTTAACACTTGTTCAGAGGTTTACTGGAATTGTTTTCTAGTTGTGCCAAGAGTAAAATCCTCATGCGATCGCAGATTAGGTCTTCACTTTTAGAGCAACATGAAATGCCACTAGTGGTAATAATCGAGCTGGGTGTACTCAAAAATCAACAAGTCACATCCACTCCACTTTTCCCAGAGGTTCCCAGCAAAAAACATAATTATAAATGGGGTTTCTGAGAGGTTGTTTAATTTAATAGCTAGCTACTTAGCTACCTAGCTAGCTAGATAGATAGAGTTGTGGTGGTCACGCTACAGGCTACTGGTCCATTCCACCCTCCTAGTTATACAGTCTGATGGCCTGAGGGAGAAAGGAGCTGTACAGGGTGGCATTTCATTCAAAATAACCGGCTTAATGCTTCTGCAGGCTCAGGAATGTAGGCACATGCAGAACGGAGATTTCCTTATGCTTAGATGGCCAGTTTCCCCTCACACAGCACCGCGTGAGAGCACTTTGGAACAGAGTGTGCTCTCCAACTGCATCTCACGTGAGACCACTGTGGAATAGAGTGTGCTCTTGGAGCGGATCTCACGTGAGACCACTGTGCAACAGAGCATGCTCTTGGAGAGAATGTCAGGCCTGACCTTTTAAATACTCCACTTCTCTGCACAGCCGCAATTATCAATCATCAGAAATGGTGCATGAAAATGGCCACAAGTTGCCACTTGCGAAAGTCCATGCGGTTTCCTGAACAGCCACACAGAAAATGTTTAACCTACACGTGTTTCTGTTGTAAAACAGGCTTAGGTAGATTAAAACAACCTCACTAAAATCTGATCTCAGATCAGTAAGTAAGGCTTCCACCACCACCACCACAATTCAGACAGCCATAAACTCCTTTTAGCTGAGACCTCCTTTCAGAAACACTAGCAGAACAGCCATGTGTGTATGTCTAAGACAGACAGATAGATGAGGGAGAAAGAGAGAGAGAGAGAGAGAGAGAGAGAGAGAGAGAGAGGAAATGGTTTGGATTCTTCTCAGATGGGGTTTGCGTGGCTGAGCGGAAAACCCAGGAAGCTCCTTCCAGCCCAGCACCACGTGAAATCACTCAAAAGCAATGTTGTCTTTTCTCTCCTCTGACTTTCTGGACGGCTTCGGAGGGCTTTGCCTCTGCCAAACACACGCCAGACTCACACGCCAAGCAACCCACACCAAAGACCCACAAAACCTCCTATCATGGCAAGGAAGAACAACCCTAAATACATGGGCATCCTGCACTCTCTAATGAATAGGAAATGCAGGCTAGCGTTTTAAATGCAGGCTAGCGTGTTAAATGCAGGCTAGCGTTTTAAATGCAGGCTAGCGTTTTAAATGCAGGCTAGTATGTTAAATGGTTCTGAGGGGGAGACACACAGAGTGGCAGGACCGACACGTACGCAGCTTCTGAGTAATGCCACGCCAGGGAGACAGCAGGGAGATGCCAAGGGCTTTTCTGCAACATAATCAAAGCCAAGCACAGTCAGACAGGAAGCCCGGTCACCTACGCCAATGTCTCCTGTCAGAGTGAGCCATTGGTATCAGAAATGTTGACTGGGCATTCCAGACCCCGGAGGTCCCTCTGTTCCAGCCTGGCCTCAGGTTCAAATGAGCACGGGGGATATGCAACTGGCCATTTCATGCTGATCTTGGTTAATTGTCATGCTTGCCTGAAATTAGTTTCCTTGAGATACTGATTGGAGACCAGTGTAAAACATGAAGAACGTTCTGAAGCCGGTTTCAACCAATATTACAGCTCGTCATCTCGTTGGTTTTCTTTCATCAAAGAAGAAAAGAATCTCAAAGCGTCCAACAAGCATGATGAGCTAAAGCAGAGTGCATGTTTCCTTTGGCTTGTGTTTTGTGTTCATATGTGTGTGTGCACTACTGAACAGAGGTGTTTCTCCAGCATTTCTCCAGTCCTGCAGGCTGGGGTCTGTTAACACCAGCAAATCAAAGTGACTCCAGACCTCACGGCTCTCTGAAGTTACGAGCTCTTGCGTGCTTCACTGCCATATGCTAGCATGACTTACGCGAGGCCGTTGGCTAGCGTCAGGTCGCTGCCTCAACATGAAAGCTAAAAATGTGAAGTATTTCTTTCCTATTACTACTTCCCTTTTCCGTTTCGTGGTGTGTCGTAAAAGGTCTGTGCTTGGGCCCTGCCACTCGGAAAGGACAATTTGTGGCCACGTTCCAAAAAAAGTCATGAAAATTGTCCACGACGCATGAAAGCCTTTTCCCGTGTATCTCTAACACTGTGTATGTCAAATTTTCAGCAGTAGGGTTCGTTTAAAGCGACCCCATACATGAAAGCCATGCAGATGCAACGCTTAAATCAAGTATCATCTTTATTTATTCCCTCAAGATGGTCAGCACAGGCTTGCAGGCAGGATCCTACCTTTGGGGATTGTGATCTGGCAGCCCAGGTCATAGTCCTGGAGCAGGCGATTAAAAGCAACCTCCTGGAGCCTCACTCTCTCCAGCTCCGAGAGGCTCTGGATGGCCACGGGCTTGAGCCGCACACTCCTCCCAGACAGGCTGTTCCAGGTGAAGTCACCCTGCCACACATGAGGGGTGGAAGAAACATCACACAGCAGATCCACAATCATCTGAATGAAGTGTTATGCCTCCGCGTTACGTCCCTGCACCACTTCGGTTTATCGCGAGCACAGATACGGGCAGGCTGCGGCACAGACATGGTTTACACGAAAGATCGCTTGGCGTCCTGAGGGTATCCTGTTTTTCCACGCCCCGTTGACGTTAATGGTAAACGAGCCAAGATGTATGGTGTAATTGCTCATGCTAAATGCTAAACACTAAATCAACGTGTAAAACCTCTCTTTGGTGAGGCAATACTTATGAGAAAGCACACAAGCACAAGCGTTAGCAACCCGATATAATACAAACAGTTAGCGGAGTTATCTGAGGAAACCGTTGGCAAATCGCGCACATAACTGCCACAACCATGAGCAGCGGCAACAGAGGGCAGCAGTTCCCCGTAGCTTGGCAGCAAAGCACGTGGCATTTTTAGGACACGTATATGATTTACCTTTATCCTCTAATCTGGTCATGAATGACTGTACTTCCAGCCCTTCATTTCTGAAAGATCCCTTATCAAACAAAAACGTTCTGGTTTTTTTTTCCCCCTCTGGGGAAGCAGGGTAGAGTCAATGTGACTGCACTCTCAGCAATCAACCTTAGCACCAGGCAATCCATTTCCATGGATACTATGATTTCAGACTTTTAGAACTAATGGTAATCAGTGAAAAAGGAAGTCGTACAAGCAAATGACTCATTAAAATCTGAACAACATCAAAAAAGTGGTTTCTGGAGTCAGTCTTCACGAGTTGCGCAACGGTGAAGCAAATTTCATGCCATGTGTGCTAACTGCATAGTTCTACGTATCTGTCACATCCTCATGATCGTACATTCAGTCCCACATCGCCTGCTGTGTGTATACAGTTCACGCACAACATAAGGGCACGAGGTTTGGTCAAACACAGCTTTCTTCCTGTTTTGTAATCCACTGAATGTAGTCTTGTGATGGGACAATTTGGCATTTACTACTTGAAGCTTTGATTTGACAGCCTAGAACAGTGCGGCAGAGCCAGCATGCAGAGCCCTGGGGCTGTGATGACGGCAGGCGCGTATCCAGAGCCAGACGCCAGAATCGCAGAGAACAGAACAGCGAGTGCAAGAGAAACAGAAGGAGTGTGTGTGTGTATGTGTGTGTGTGTGTGTCCTTCTGCTAACGCGCCCGTGTGCATGAGACACAGCCCCAACCTCCACTCTCAGCATGTGTGCAGCTGCATGCGCTGTCTCCTCTCTCACAACACAAGAGGTCAAAGTAGAAGGAAGGGCTCCACCCCTCCACATTCCTCGATGCCCCTTAACGAGGAACCGATGAGGTGGCCGCAAAGGTTCCCCTCAAAACCCTCAGAGTCTTAGATTTCCCTTTGGGGACCTCACAAATCGTAATGTTTACATCTTACATCCGTCACAGTGGTCTGGTCCCAAGCCAAGACTCTCCATTGGTCAAAGAAGCTCACACATGTCACGGGGTGGGGGGGGTGATGGCACATAGTGATAGAGCACTACAGAAAGCCAAGAGGAAGAGCAACAGCTGGGCGAATGGAGGAGCATGTCTACGACGTGCCTCCCCTGGTCGCACCCCCTGTGCTTTCTGCCCTCCTCGTGGAACAACTGAACTGTGACTAAAGGCTTTCTGCCGCTCACATACTCCGTCTGAGCGCTGGCAACAAGCAGCGCTGGTTTTAATCAAGGCAGAGATGTTTCAGTTCCACTACTGGCCCCTTGCACCCTGATCTGTCTGCATACCACCATGGCCCTGTTCCTTGTGGAGTCAAGGACTCGAATCAAAACCTTTTTGCCTCCGGCTGTGACTAACTCACAATATCGAGGCTAATTAACGAGCCAACTGAACCTTCCCTTTTCATGGACGTCTGAAGACCGCTCAGCTGCTGCTAGAGAGATTCGAGCTGGTTTGCTAAACCCATCTATGGTGGTGCTTTTCCCTCGCTGGGGAGCTCAGGACATGTTTGCTTCTTTCAGTCATTTTCATCCTCTCCTCAGCTGAATGGCTACAGCTCCACCACCCCCTCACCCCCAACCAATCCACCACTTCACCTCCCACCCCAAAGGCCTAAGAGGTCTTAACCAAATGGGCCTCAACCACAAGGCATGTAGCATGTTGTACACACCCCTCAATCCTCAATGGCTTCCATGTGGGGGGAAAACACATGAAAAGCCTCTTTGAATAGATAACAGAAGAATGACAGAAAACCATTCATCAAATCTTGCCCAGCAAAGGGCTTCGTACCAGAACAGACCAAAAACAACCAGCACACAGAACGAAGTAGAATTATTAGAATTAGCACCGGCTAAATGCACATACTTTCACCTTTTCACTGTATTTCTGCATTTCTCAATATTGTTTGGTTTTTTTTTTGCTCATATGATTAGACAGTCAAACACAATTTCTAAAGTTAGAAATCATCTCACAGCATACATAGTATTGCCACATTCTCTGGCAATACTATGTAGACACTATGCAGAAATAAAAGAATGTCATACAGACTAATACTACAGAGACAGAAATAAAATTTGGCTTATTTCTTACAGCCATCCCTGCCAGGTTACAGCACCCTCGCACTAGAAGCACTGCAGTGATTTCCAATGACTCGTTTTTTATGCAGGTGACTAAACAAGCTGTGGTTCACACATGGCTGACTGTGGCTGTGCTGAAAAGCCTCTACATTAGAAGGGCTTTATGTCAAAGGGTCGTGCTGTTCTAAGGGAAGAGCGAGACGACACAAACTGGACACAGACTGAACCGAAGACACGACAGTCACATTTTGCCTGAATAACTTTAGTCTGCTCAAACACAGAGCAAAGGTCAGAAGGGTGAAGCTTCACTGGAAGCGACAGAAAAAAGAAACTTACTTGAAGAGTGGATTTGTTTAGATGTTTGTAGGAAAACACTCTTCACAATGATTTTAATAGAAAAACATCAAGTCAGTGGTTTCAGTGAGATAAGTCACTGTCATACTTTCTCCTTCATTTACTATAAACCTTTTTTTTAAGCATGTCATGAGCTGTAAACATCACACCAGCCTTGTCCAACACTCCACAAGCGCGATTAGCTGGGCTCCGCTATGGGCAAGGGCTAATCAAGCAATATGAGACAAAAAGAAATCTACCGTTTCCTTGGCTACAGATACACAGTGCAGCAAGGTTTACCAGGATCTGTACGACGGTCTCCATGACAACCACTTAGCGCCACAAACACACATAATTGACAGCTACTGACTGTGTCATGGGGGCCAGCAGCACAGGACAGGTCATGTGATTAAGTCTACACCTGCACACGCACGGCAAAGATGCCCACAGACCCCCAAAGGCTCCTTCTCTCTTCACACCAGCGTACACAGCGTTTCCACGTTTGTTTACTTCGTTACGGGGACGGTTTGGCCAAGCTCGTACCTAAAGAAAGGGGAAACAGGACTCTGGTTCTGGTTGAGTCACGGCTATTCTTAATTCTGAGCTATTTTCATCCTCCAGATATTTGCCATATTGCACGTCTGCAGCAACAGACAGCCACTTGCCATACAGTCAGCAGGGTTGTGACCAACACTGCCTGCTTTAGGAAAGAAGCGCTATTGTTTTGTCACTTGCAAATTCTTTAGATTCACTTTTATTTTATTTTTTTTATGTTTAGGCCCACGCACCACCTGCCCAACACCGTGTATGAAATATGAGCTTGACAACAGCATGTGGTATGACGTAAAATAATTTTTTTTTTCTCATAATTGAATCACAGCTCTTATGAATGCACCACACGTGGCACAGAAACGTTGTGCTCTGAAGAGAATCCACAATACTTAAAGCAGAGAATCAAAAATCCAAAATAAATCAAGTAAAAAAAAATTCTTGGGCATTCTGTCTGACAAAAGCTACAGCTGGAATCAATGTTTCCATAGTGCAGAGGAAGCATCATGCCCATAAAGAAAGTACTGTGCAAAGGTCTTAGGGTATCATTACATCTGTTGTTTTACCAATAGTATAATGACCGTGTATCATTATTTCTCAGTCTCTTTATTAAGATACAAACAGAAAATATGTAAACAAACAAACAAACAAAAACTATTTTCAGAACAATAACTTCTACAGGAAAAAGCAAGGCACTCTCATATCTCTCCAAAGTAACCTTCTGGTGCAGTATATCACGCTTTATGAGAGTTTAAACAAGCCAGTTTCCTTGTACTAAGTGTACAGGGAGAACAGACTACATTCTTGGCCACTTTAGCCTATAGAAGCTGTTTTTTTCTGATATTTTTTCTGATGCTTTTAAATGCTGCATAGAAATTTCCTTTATTTTCTGGTTGTTCTAATAATGAGAATGAGAAACATTTACATATGGTCATTATACCACTGTTAAAACAATAGTTTTAGCTACCTATATATGATATATACTGTATATAATAAATACCTATATATGATATATAATATATATACTGTACATAATAAATACTTATATATGATATACAATATAGATACTGTATATAATAAATATTCCAGATGAGTAATTGCAGTGTACTGTAGTGTACTATAGCAGGGCAGTAGATATTTAATATATGCCACATTGCGCCCAAACACACCAACACACCAACACTCCCAAACCACACCTCTCATTACCCCCCTCCTCCTCTCATTACCCCTCTCCTCCTCTCAATACCCTCCTCCTCTCCGGTTTATTAGACGCACCTGTCGGCACTTAACTAATCTCTCTTTCTCCCGCTATAAGCCCACAGGAAACCACCGTCTTTGCTGCACGTTCGCTTGCCACTGACAGACGTTGCCTGCTGCCTGCTGCCTGCTGCCTGCTGCCTCTACGAGTCCTTGCTTTGCTGTACTCGCTATTATGGAGAATAAAGTTCCGATTGCTGCAGCACTGTTCTCCTCTCCTTTCCTGCCACAATATACAGAGTATATAACATATATATAGAAAAGCTTATGGCAGTAGGATGCGTCACACAACAACAAGGACCAGTGGCTACTGAACCTGAAAGCAGACCATAGTAACCTCCCTGAACAGTAACCATCATGGTAGCAGAAATCCAAGAAAGTATCTTAAATATGAAGAGTTATACAGCTCCAGGTCCTAACATGGCTGAAGAAGCTAAATGTACTCCATGAGCGCCTAGCAGCACAATTGAACCAGCTGCTAATGGATCCTGGAGGACCGCCAGAAAGAGACAGGTCCTCCAACCTGCCTCTGCACAACATAGAAGATCCTGTCAGGAATCATTGGAGTTAAGATAAGTAGGCACATGTCTTAATACATGAGAAGGACTGAGAAAGGTATTGACAAGAACACCAGAGGAGCCAAGAACCAGCTACTGGTGGATAAAACAGTCACTTGAGACTGTAAGACCAGACAGACCATCGTGCACACTGCCTGGATAGACTACAAGAAAGCCTATAATTCAATGTCTCACACATGGATCCTGGAATGCTTGAGGCTGTATAACATCAACAGGATTCTAAGAGCATTCATCAAAAACTGGGGCTGTGGAAGACAACCCCAGAGGCCAATTTCAGGCCAATAGCATGAGTCACCATCAGCAGTGGGATTTACCAAGGAGAGCTGCTGTTCTGCATATGCCTGAAGCCCCCTCAGTGAAATCATCACCAAGAGTAACTACTGATTCCAGCTAGAGAACAGAGCAACCATCAGCCACCTCCTCTACATGGATTACATTACATCAAGCTTTATGCCAAAAGTGAACAAGACATCATCTCACAATCTCACCAGGATATACCGTCTACATCGGAATGTCATTTGGAATGGATAAGTGTAGCCAGATGGTTACAAGGACAGGGAAGGTAGCTAAGACAGGGAAACCTAAGGGGATCATATTATCAGAAGATAACATACCAGATGTAGAGGGTAGTTACAAGTACCTTGGAATCCCAAAGGCAAATGAGAATCATGAAGAGGCCACAAAGAAGACACCTATAGGAAAAATACCTTCAGTCCTGAGTGTCCGCTAAACGGGAAGAACAAGATCCAGGCTATCAACACCTACGCACTACCAGTCATCAGATACCTGCTGGCATAATAAGCTGAACAAAGGAGAAGCCACTGACATCAAGATAAGAAAACTCATCACAATGCACAAAGGGTTTCATCCCAAGTCAAACACCCTATGAATGTACACTAAGTGGCAGGAGGAGAGACTGAGGACGAGAGTCACAATCCAGGATGAAACAACCAAGATCCAGGAGTACAACCAGGAAAATAGCCCCAAGTGATGAGCTTAGTGAGCACCTCAAAGAGCAGAAACCCAAGGAGGACAGGAATGTGGAGGACCAGTAAATATCACAGGAGGATAAACCCTACGGTATTTATCACCGACAACCAATTGGCTGGCCTAGTATACAGAAACATCTGTGCCGAGTACAGGCTAGAACTTCCATGGTCAAAGTGGGATAAACCCTGTTAAAACAAGTGACAAAGTAGAATCAGGTGGTACAAACTAAGGGTTAAATTTACTACTGAAATGGACCAATAAAATGAGAGATGTTTAGGGAAGAAATTGTGTGTCATTGATTGAAACAAAGATAAAAACCAGGTCAGTTCAGTCTCACCTATGTAGACCTATACAGGTCAATCATACCGAGAGGATAAGAGATCGCAGAATACCTTAGGAAGAGGGTAGCAACAGCACATTTGTATGGGGAAAGCTATAAAGTAATCTAAAAATATATGAGCTTCATGGTTCCACCATGAGGTAGTTCATCTACAAATGGAAAGCTCTGAATAAAACTACAAATCTGCTTAGAAGTTTGCAACCTTCTAAAATATCAGCAAGAGCCACAAGAAAAAATTATATCTCAACTTTGCCAGAAAACAGTTGTAGAGACCTGAAGCTTTTTGGAAGTCTGTTCTGTGGCCAGATGAATCCGAATTTGAACTGTTTGGTCACAACCAAAAGAAACTTCTCCTAACAATGAAGCATGGTGGTGGGAATGTTGAGACCTGGACTTGATTTTCATCCTCAGGACCTGGACAACTCCACACAGTCCAGAGAAACACAAATTCTGAGGCATACTGTAAAATCCTGGAATGTAACCTGAAGCCGTCCATTGTGAAGTCTCAGCTTGGCAGAAGATGGATCATGAAATATGTTGATGATCCAAACCATTCCAGCAATACAACCAAGGAATGGCTTAAAAAGACTCATGTTCTGGATTGGCCCACTCAAAGCCCTGACCTAAATCCAACTGAAATGATGGGGTGGGACCTGAAGCAGGCAGTTCATGCCAGATATCCATCCAACCTCTCTCAACTGGCAGCATTCTGCATGGAAGAGTGGGCAAAAATCCCCCAAAGTACATGTGAGAGACTGATAAATCTCTGTGAAATGAGGTACAACATCCTATTAACTGAATGGATTCACTTACTTTTGCACCTATAAAATTTTAGTTTTTCTTAAATCACCAACTTTTGTTAAATAAAGAATGTGATTATAACCATTTATTTTTTTGAGTCTATTATTTGGAATGTCAGTATTGTGACTTGGGGTATAATTTTTTTTTTTTACCAAAAATCTGATAATCACTGTAGGATTCACAAACCTTTAGGCAGCACTGTGTGTGTATGTATATGTATATATACATTGGAGATACATCGGAAACAACACACAATTTCCTAAATGTCAACGTCATTATGTAGTCCTATGTGAAATTATCCTAGCAAGAGTGAAACAGCAGTATTTTAAGCTTATTTCATGAATTGTATATATTCTAAAGCACAGCAAAAAAAAATTGATGTTGAAATTGAAAAAGAACACTGATCAAAATTGAAAACACTTTCAGATACCTGCAAGTTATTGGTGTTAATCTGACACCTGGTGCTAATTGCCTTAATCAGCTGACTATTTAACTGGCAACCTAACTTTCCAGTTTTTACTAACTTTGCAAAAATGGTGAGCCGTTCCAAAGTGACTGAAACCCTCCGGCAGCAGGTTGTCCTCCAGATGAAGGCCAAAGGGGTGACGCTATCAGCCATGACAAGAGAAGTTGGTCATTCCAAGTGATTTCTAGAATATTGCATCTTTACAACATCACAAACTCATTCAATTCCCCCAAGAAGGCTGGTCGCCCACGAAAGACAAATGCAAAATAGGACAGGATAATATGGAGAATCTCCATGGGTAATCGGTTCAACACTGCAGCTGGAATCGCTCGCCAGTTCAGCACTGAACAGGGTAAAGATCTGTCTCGACGTTTAAGTGTATTTGGACTGAAAGTCCACTCTGCAGTGACCAAACCTCTCATTAGTAGAAAGAAACAAAAAGCTAGACTCACCTTTGCTAAGGAGCATGTTGTGTGGACTGAGGAGAAGTGGTCCAGCGTTCATTTTAGTGATGAATGCAAGTTTAATTTATTTGAGTCTGATGGGAAACATTATGTTCGTCTGGGGAAAGACTGAACCCAAAGTGTGTAAAGAAATCAGTGAAAGGTGGAGGAGGAAGTGTCATGGTTTGGGGAATGTTTTCGGCAGCATGAGTTGGACCTCTCATACAGATACATGGAAGAGTGAATGTAAGTGTGTATCAGAACCTTCTTCAATAACATGTGGTTCCTTCCTTGCATTCATCACTCAATGAGCCAGAATTTTCTATGCAGGATAATGCCCCCTGTCACACAGCAAAACATGTAAAGCAGTTCCTTAAAGATGAAAACACTGACACAATGAAATGGCCAGCCCAGAATCCTGATCTAAACCCAATAGAAAACCTCTGGAAAATCCTAATCCTTAGTGACAAAGTTATGGCCAAGAAACCCACACTAGTCACAGAACTGTGGAAGAGACTGGAAGAAGAGTGGACCAAAATCACACTGGAGCGGTGTGAGAGACTAGTGATTTTCTGTGGCCGCAGATCTGCTGAAGTCATTCAAATCACTTCCCACTGATTACTTACTGTTGCAACCTTCAGATTATTTTAGTTCTAATCTTTCTCTGTGCTACAGTCATTGCGGTTCTCAAAATTATGATCATCACGTTTTTTTGCAAAATAAAGGTTTCATGTTGATATACGTTGGTTATTTTGTAAAACACTGTTCTAGTGGCATGGTGTACCTCTTACAAAAAAAATTCTTCAAATGCTGATTAATGTAGATTACATTATGTCTGAAAAAATCAAGTGTTCATACATTGTTCTCTAATTTTGATCTCCAGTGTGTGTATGTGTGTGTATATATATTAGACCCCTTAAGTCAATCATAAGAACTATCATCTTCCACTAACAGTGGTAAGCAGGTGATCTGAGAATCCCACATGCCTCTATCCTCATGTACTTCCTCTGGATTCTCCTGAAGGATCCTCAGGCATTCCCAGTCCAGCCAGAGACATATTGGCTCCAGCAGGTCATGGTTCTACCCTGAGGCTTCCTCCCAGGTGTCCATGTTCGGTAAAACCTCCAGAGGTAACGGTATCCTTTTTTAAAAAAACTTGACCAAATAGCGTTCTAAGAAAATCAAATATAATGTTATAGACATTCTTAATATAGAAAAAGTCTAGAAATTTATATTCAAGTGTTAGTAAGAACTGTTAGATCAGTTATTAAGAAATGAAACGAGGCCAAACTGATAGCTCAGTGTCTAAGCAAGAAAGGGGACTTGCAAAAAAAAGACACAGAGAGGTCAGTAAACACTCTGATGGAGCTTCATAGTTCAGTGGATTGAAGGTGCAAAGATCAACCATATCAATAGCTCAGTATACAAGTACTGAGGGGAGAATGACTAAAACCACATCAAAAGCACATCTGGAGTTTTGCCAAAAAACATCAGAGTGACCCAGTAAAAATGGGGGATTGGGAGTTGTGGTCAAACGACAAAAAAAGTTTGGCCAAAGCTAAAAAAAAACAACTTATATGCGGTGCAAAGCAAACACAGCCCATTCCTTAACAAACATTGTCCCAACTGCGAAGTATGAGGGGTGGCAGCATGTTGTGGAGATGCTACTCCACAACGGAGACTACGCATCTTGTTAAAAATGAAGACCAGATGGATGGTGCAAAATGCAGGGATACACTGTGAAACAAACTGTTTCAATGTGCTTAAAACTGAAGCTTAAGAGAGGCTTTACCTTTCAGTAGGATAATGGTGCCAAACACGAGGCCAAAGCAACACAGGAATAGCTGAACAGCAACAAGGTGACTGTTCAACAGTGGACAAGTCAAATCTTCCAAATCTCGGTCCAGTCAAGGATCTGCAGCACTATGTGAAAATTGAGGATCACAAGGATCATCAACAAAGTGGATCAAAACAGCAAGGAAGAAAATTGCAAAAGACAAAAGTGCTGTAGCAGCAAGAGATGTTTCTACCAAGTACTAGTCAGATGAGGGGGTGGAGTATGTATGCAAGAGTGTTTTCAGGTTGTAGATACACTATATTGCCAAAAGTATTCGCTCACTTTCCTTGACTCACATATGAGCTTAAGTGACATCCCATTCCTAATCCATAGGGTTCAGTATGACGTTGGTCCACCCTT
>JAOXYF010000014.1:6678919-6692651 GCA_028565775.1 Sternarchorhynchus goeldii | reverse complement strand
GGTCAGGACTCTGTGCAGACCAGTCAAGTTCATCCACACCAGACTCTGCCATCCATGTCTTTATGGACCTTGCTTTGGATGGTCATTTGGATGGGTGAGCGAATACTTTTGTCAATATAGTGTATATTTGCAAACTTTTTAATGTATCTATTACTTAACATGTTCTCTGTTGTTAAGAATATCCTTTTTTGATGTCAGCTATGACACACACGTAGGTAAAAAACTGTGTTGCAGAGTATTTATCTGATGCTGTGAAATGGCATTCTAACAGCATGTGTTGTATCTCAGCCTTGTGTGAGTGAAACCTGGCCTGATGTCAACCCAGATCTGAAAAATCATGGTCTCGGTGAAGAGAAATGCACATGTGTCACTGAAACATCTGCCCCGTGCACAAACACGTCTGCTCCCAGAAACCTCCGAGGAGGATATCAGGCGCACACATCTGCGCCTGTGAGGTAAGGCACTCCGCGCAGAGCCGGGGAAGTGGGGCCTCCCGCCTTTCTCTTCATCAGGATATAGACTGGTGCTGTAACCCTGGAGAACGTGCATACATTGCAAAAACACACTCAAAAGGATGGATCTCTGTCATTGTTTTTTTCTTCTTTCTTTCTATTTTCTCTCTCTCTTTCTCTCTCACATTTTTAACTAGGTGGCACTATCTCAGACAGCTTACGTGTGCGTCTGGAACATCACAGGGCTTTAACATCTGGTGGCAATAACAGCACTGATGATGCCTGTCAGAGAAGGAAGAATAATATACCCCCCACCTTCTGTTGCTAATCCATATTTCCCCCATTCACACCTGATTGGTCAGAGGACAGAGTCTGTGGGGCGGGGGGGGCAAAATGAACTCAGCAGAGCGAAATGTATCAGCAATGCAATGATGCAAGACTCAGTTTGGCCAGTGACATGAAGCAGATTGTTTTGGCAATAATCTGAGAAGGGCTCAGCGGAGCTGGGAACATACGTAACTGATACTTTAAAACAAATAAACGTGAAAATGATGGTAAAACAATTGCGCTGGACGTGGTTATATAATCACCTGAGAAAGGAAAAATATGTCGGAAAAAAAGATCCAACTGAGGCCACACAGTAGCCACTTTTTGTGGTAATAATTGAGTTTTGAACACGGAGTGTAAAGTATCAGTCAATCTAGACTTCAAAGTAGACAATTAATTAATACCTGGAGGTCACAGCCACACATGAATGGCTCCAAAAACTCACATTTCACTAAAGATGGTATTAATGTTACATAATATGCTGCGTTGCAATAATTTCCTGAAGGTGTTGTGATACCGTTTCTACACAACCAGGGCTTTTGCTCAAACTCACAATGCCGTCCCAGAGAACTACAACATCTACAAAGAAAAGAGCTACAAAGCAGCACTAAAATATTTTGACAAGATACCCCTAGAAAAAAAAAATATTCTAGCAAATATTAAACCTAACGTTGTCCATGAGACATTCAGTTTCTTTTATATTCAGTTTATTACATACTCTACCTTCTAAGCACTGTGAGAAAGTTTTAGCACACCGCCCTCTCCTGCCCTCTGTCTTGTGTGCTCGCCTATCGTCCACTGAGCAGGGGATGGTCGGATCTTCTCGTGCGAAGTAAGCACCACCCTGAAGCTCCCTCCACTCCCACATCTCCACAGGGACTCCTCACCACAACCATGTAGCGTGTACTTTCAACTCTAGACACTGATCCATGATGCATGAGCTTGTATTACACAAAGACCATCCTGCAAACCTCAAGCCACTTTATAGCAGGTGGTTGCAACTTTTCTGAAACCTAACTCCCCTCTGTAGTCTTCCTGTCTCATCCAAAGGCAGACATCTTTCTGCCTCCTCTGTTTAAATCTTGCCTCATCTTTCTTCAATAACCCCTGCACGCACACACACACACACACACTCAGCCTCAACATTATTCTCTTCTCCTCACACTCTTTGCCCACAGTTGCTTTTTCTACACCCCTGGAATGTGTGTAATCTTGCCTCACATGCCAGACAGTAAATCCTTCCCTCGGGAAAACACCACCACAACAAACTTAATGAAAACTATGTAAATGATTACAGCATATAGCACGGCACGCTTTAGTGTCCTGTAGCGAGACGGCTGACTGTCCTGCTTGGCTGTTAGTGCTCAGACTCATACAGGCAGCATCAAACTCAGTTTGTTTTAAAAATCCGCTTGGGTTTTGAGTTTTACTCGAGATTCTTTAGGGGAAAAAAATAAACACATTTTTTTTTGTGCACGTACATACGTGCATGTGTGCGTGATCTGAATGATGCTATATCCAATAAAATATGGAAAAATACAGAAACAAAACAACGGCTATTAAAAAAACACAACATGACGTGTCCTAAAACAACTGCTAACCGCCATCAGTTTTATAGCACGGCTCTGCTTGGTTTTGACGCAGAATTTAAAAGTCGCTAAAGGCCAAACGATGGTATAAGCTCCGCTGTCTACTGTAATTTATAGCTGGCCCTGACCAATTACCTCTTCAACGGAAACACAAACAGACAACGCGCTTTTCACCCACAAGAGAAACCTCCCGCGAATAATTGCGTGTCCCGACAAATTCAGAGCCATTCGCCACAAAGCTACTGTAATTACTTTGTTATGAGTCCCCTGCCACATTTGCTCAAAAGACGGTGCTGTCCAGAGCGCGACGGAGAAACGGCGTCTGCCGGGCCCCTGCGTCGTGGCTTCGAGCCCACAGGCAGCCGACCAAAACCAAACAATGGCACAGACCGAAGTCTGGGAGCTTAAACACTTAAGTGTCATTTGATCTGAGATCAGCAGCGCCAACCTAGTACTTTACCAACCCTAATGTTTACCATTTGTTCCTAACGCAGATAGTAATTACATGTTTAGCATTTGTATTCTCAAACGCACCTTTAACAGTGCCTTGAATTCTGCCCTTATTTGCTGTATTTGAAGTGGTGCTGCGAAGCCAAAATGATTTCCATTTGAAGTATAAAGATCAACTGTGTAATTGATTGCAGATATATTTCACATATTTCTTTCTCAGAATGCATTTAACAGATGTGAAAACCGCTGTGTAGTCGGTGCTAAACACCCCCGTCTTAACTGAGCTTCATGCACCTGCCAGTAAGACATTTTTCCTGGTGCACAAATGTACACTTTCTTCACCTCACTACAACATTAAATAAACATTTATGTTACATTTATATGTAAATGTACTCAATGCTCTTGAGGATGAGAATTGGTCAGCATCCGCTCTGCTTAGCCACGTAACTACGGGGACACTAGTCCTCAAATCCCAAGTAATAAAATGTCACCTGGATACACAGATCCACCACAGTGGAAGTAGCTTTTTCGTGAGCATTTTCCCAGCGAATCAGAGCCAAGTGGGGCGTGTCCCGACGACGCCTAGATTCAACCATTCGTATACAGAGCCGCACCGTGTGCGAGCTTTGTTACAGGACACTTTTACAGTGACCCGACTGCGAATCAGGGGAGGGTCAGCTAGAAATGGACGACATCCCACATCAGAAATGATGGGCTCAGAATGAAGATGTATTAAAACAGGCTTTGCTGTATTTGCACCTTATTAAAGCATCTCCGTTTTTGGATGTCAACATAAAACATCCAACTTTTCACCTCACACTGTCACAAAGTAGGAGAAAACTGGATTGTCTAAGATATCTGAAAGAACACACTTTCAAACTGAAGCAGACCAATTTTAATTGCACTTCATTTTTTTCTTTTACCTGCCGCAACCATACAGAAGCTAGAAAGCTAGCGATAGCTGTACCGCTACAGCCCAGTGTGAAGCTCCTTAGAGGCGTCAGACGCTGTACTGCATGTGTACTGCCTCTATTCTGCCTCTGTACTGCCACTGTAATGCCTCTATATTGCCTATGTACTGCATGTGTACTGCCTCTATACTGCCTCTGTACTGTCACTGTACTGCTTCACGTACTGCCACTGTATTTCCACTGTACTGCCTCTGTACTGCCACTGTAAAATGATATGCCAATATAACTTTAACACTGCATACTTAAGAATATTAAAAACATATATCGACATTTACTCCAGTAATATCTTTATTTTCTTCCAATTACAGGATTTGTGCACAGTGCTCACCAATGCTTGCTACAGTGATGCACTATACTGTTGCAAAGACGTTTTGATATACAAGACAAGCCACAGGGGCCAATCAGGTAACAACTAACCAAGTACTGTTTTCAATTTCATCTCCAGAGTGAAACTGACCAAAGTAACTAGGAAATGAAGATGTCATAGCTTAGACCCTCATGACAGCAAAACTGCTTTTGTTTAAACAGACTTTCCTGACTGAAACCAACCTTCAACCCTTTGACTCACCTCCGTTTAAGATACAAACAGGAAGCAACCTGTCACAGCTTGTTTGCAATAACCAAATTATTGCTGAACTGGTGAAAAACATCTCATTTAAGTTGTTCTCATTTTCTTTCATCTGATGATCAGTGTGTGTCCTGAGTCGGTCAACATCTACAGGGGCTGCACTGTGACTGCTGTTAGCGCTGTGACAAGCCATCACAGTGACAATGTTTTCCATTTAAAGATCACCATGGACAATGGAAGAGACCCACGTTTTTGGCTCAGGGTCCACAGAAAACAGGCCAAGATTTTTTGGCCCCACAGTATCTGAGATCAGTCTCCTCTAATATCGACAATGAGTCATTCTATGATTGATCGACATACAGATGGAAAGCAGCAAGCTGCACACAAATAATCAACTGAAGAATGGAACTTCTTCTACTATGTCTCTCTCTCCCAGCACACACACACACACACACACACACATGCACACTCTTGGACATATACACACATACACATGCATGCATTATTCTATCGAGTTTCAAGGAAAAAACGTACTTCTTCCACCTCTGCCTTCCGATGTGGAGAGACAGCAGAGATCGATCACGCGAGGTTCCGTGTTTTTTCCATGCCTGCACAGCTATAGGAAAGCACTGCTTCCCCTTCACTCTTACCTCTAATCACGAGCAGCACCCTCCCTAGCAGAAAATGCCTTCCAGAAACAACTCTTTTCCATTGCAGAGTGGACTTTGATTATTAACGCACTATGACATGGTTAAAAAAATGTATCCATCATAATTTCGAAACTTAATTAATTAAAATGTAATTGCATCAGGGTGGCAAAGCGTAGCGTTATTCATAACAGGGTTACACAGTTGCCCACGTTTTGGCAGCTGTATGATTCACAAATGAACTTGTGAGAAGAACTTGTGAGAAGAACACGAGAAGAAACCAATGGAACATAATTTTCCTTTAATTCTGAAATTTCTTGTCTCAAAGGCCACATCAGCTCAGGTTTTAGGTCCTCT
Source organism: Sternarchorhynchus goeldii (assembly GCA_028565775.1). Classification (NCBI taxonomy): domain Eukaryota; kingdom Metazoa; phylum Chordata; class Actinopteri; order Gymnotiformes; family Apteronotidae; genus Sternarchorhynchus; species Sternarchorhynchus goeldii. The sequence continues at coordinate 6,687,290 of JAOXYF010000014.1, read as the reverse complement.
ATTCTGCTATTTTGGCAGGTGGATTGGTAACTGCTCTACTGGGCATTAGTTTTCCAAATGTCCTTTGTAGATGTAATAATTCCTAAGTGGAAGTTCCCACATCTACAAGCCAAATGCCCAGTGTTGAACTACTTCTTGCAGCATTCAACCATGTGCAGCCAGACTTCCAAACGGATGCTGTTAATGTGAAGTGAATTCTGGGAAGGTAATTTTGTTCACTATGATCCCAGTGGCAGGCTAGGCTAGAACACACAGGTTGCCCTTCTGCTAGCCAAACCCCAAGTTTAGTTATTACTGGAGAAAAAGAAAATGTTTTCTCACTGCACACAAAAGGGTCAAAGCTATCAGCTAAAAGCCATAGGCCAGTCAACTCAAGAACGAGCTTCTGTGAGCATGAGGCCGGAAAAAGGAAAAGGAAGTGAGAGTAAACAGTGCAAACGTTGGTTGAGGAAATGGTTGACGAGGTGCATGTGGGTCAAGGTGCAGCACAACTTGGAGATTGTGATCTTCTTCTTTATAGATGGAGGGCCTCCAGAAGTGCTTCCACACACTATTGAACTTCTCCATACTAGTGCATTCCAGCAGGTGCCTCACCACGCTGGTACACAGAGAAGAATGTCTGATCTTTATTGGGACCCTATCTTATGTCTGATCTTATGGCAGGTACCAAGAGTGGCTGCCATACTTTGGCAGTACAATAAAACACAAATATTTTTTTTTTTTACAGTACATGACCTGCGAATGGGAAACAGGCCAAACACACACAGCACCTGTGGTATTGCGTACAGGTAAGAGCTGTATGAATCAAGAACTTATTTCATGACAACCCTCACGCACGGTAAAATCAACACTTACAAGCTGAACATTCACCCACTGATATGCTTGTGTAAATCCCTGTGCGACAGACACTGAGGTAAGTTATCCTAAGAGACCACTCAGGGAGATACAGGGCGATAAAGTGAAGAGTGCTGACAAGATAAAGATAAGAGAACCCGCCCTAATCCTGTGTTGCAGATCAGAACGGAATGTTACACCACTTTCTTGTGGACATTAAAAAGGCTACGACTGAACTGGAATGCGTGGCCCCATTATGACACTTACATATTTTTTTGGGGGGGGGGAGCACAAATGGGTCAACGTTTTATGATGGTTGGGTGACTCCCATGGGCTGTTTTCATACCTCCTTCAGTTCAGAGAAACCTGCTATCCTCGTCTTTCATGAGGTATTATCTGAAATCTTATTCAGAAACAAAAAATAAATAAATAATGAGCTTCGTTTTTTTCCTAAGAATGCGGTACATTTGGTGAGATATGCATGGTGAGGTATGTTTTGTGAGGCATTTAAGGCGCTTCCTGCCTCAGACATAAACTACACTGGGGCTCAGCACATCTTTTCTATGGCCAAGGTCCACAGGGGCAAGATACAAGAAAGGCTTCAGTGAAAGGGATTAATAGGATTTCAGTCTCTATAAGACAGCACCTGCCATCACTTGTTTTCACTGGAAAACCCTCTCTTTCTCTTACTCTCTTTTACAGACAGACTATGAAGAAATGATGTTAATACAAACTTGACCAGTACCACTCTGGTTCAATAACAGACACATTACCATTGACATAAGGTCTGAAGAAAGGGGGGAATAAGATTATGATACACACCATCATCTATTAGTTGCACCTCAAAACCAAAAAAAAAAACCAGGATGGGGAGTTTAAACATTACTTTCAAAACACCAAAACATAAATAGCCTTTCCTTTCCAAATGACATCACCTCCACCTGCTCTGAAGTCAGGTGACAACATGATGTAGCTAAGAGAGACTGAACTGTGTTCATCACTCTGGACTGCCTGCCAGCTGCCACCGAAGCCTGCATCTCTCTGTCACTGTTGACCTTGGCTTGGGGGCTTGGGAGAAGATAAAGTGCAGCTCAGCCGTGTTTTCTTAGACGAAACGCCTCCAAGTCAAACTCATCTCTTCCTGAAAGTCTGACACAGGCCGTGAATGTTAGCACAGCCCAGACTAAAACTCCCCTGAGAGAGACGTCCAAGAAGAAGAATGCGCTGTCTCTCCAAATCGTTTTGTTTCACCCAGTAATTGACTGCTGATGAACCATTCAGTGATGATGCAGTATAGGAACCTCTTCATACTGACACAAAAGTAGCTCCCCTGATCCAGCATCATATCATAACCATTTATGGTAAAACTACAAAACTGACCTGAGATCAGATTTAAGAATGGGTTCTTCATACAACTTGGGAGCTTTTGCTTCAGCTTGTCAACTGACCTCTGCTAATCCTATTAGCACACAGTGTCCAGGCCTTCCACACCTAAGTATCTGACACTCATGTTAGCTCATGTAGTATCATAAGCCAAGGGATGCAATTCTACTGACTAAAGTTTACCAGAACTTAAAAAGTTCAAGACAGAAATGGTACAGTGTTTTTTTGGGGGCAATTACTGTGCCCAAGCTTGCTTGAAGGCACGTTCATCCCGAGAAGCTATCCCAGGTTTGTGAATATCAGTGCTTCACCAACAGATAACAGAATCATATGTTTTCTTTCTCCTTCACCTGACCTAACACGGGTGAGCCAAGCTACTGAGACAGACGGGTCAACGAGCTGAGGCTGATAGCCTTCTCAGAATGAAGGGCAATGAAGTCCGCTCAACCGGACCGGTGAGGAGGCCTTAACGGTCTACTGGATGCTGTCAGACGGCAGACAGGCGCTCAGGAAAGAGATAAGACAGAGAGCAAGGGAGGCCGGCAAGGACAGCCTGGACAGGAATACTCCTCTTTGCACTGCTTGCTATCTAGTGCCTAACTTGCCCTTTGACCTTTCTTATATACATCTGGAGTCAATGACAAGTGACGGCATGCTAGACAAACAGGCTACATTGTTAAAAGGCAGGAAATGAGGTATAGTTATAGGGTTCCAGCAAGTTGTCCCAGAAGAAAAATGGGTGTTTTGAAGCAACTCATGGCTCAGGGATCTGAGTAGGACAACACTAATGAGTTCTCGTACCCAGAACCCACATGTGGTGTTATGTCATGACAGTTTTTCATCACATCTTGAATGTAATATGATGTGGCACAATGATGGAGCTTAACTGATAATGGAAATACAGGTTCAAGCTCCACGATTTCACAAACTCATGCAAAAACCACCTACAAAACCATACAGAAGACAATAGAGGGTAATATGGCCGACTACACCCTTCATGAAAAATGCTTTACATGCATCTCCTCAGAATATACTGTACAATGACTAAATTTACAAGGTCTGGCAAGAAACCGTGAAACTATCATACATAACAATTGCAAAGTCTCTTGTTTTTAGCAGATGTTGTCTCAGTAAGTTAATCTCAGAAGACCTTTTACAAGTCTCACCGTAAGCAACAATAGAGAAAACAAAACTTGTTTCACATCAGAAGCTTGTGTAACTCTCTCCCAGTCAAACAAAGAATGTCTTTCTTTGGTGAGACTTCTGTGTAAAGGCCAACGTAATCACAACAGCTATAGAGCCACAGAAATCCATCTCCGTTACACACACACACACACACACACACACACACACACACACACACACACACACACACACACACACACACACACACACATGTACACACAGAGCAGACAAGAACAAGCTTCTATCACTCTATAATAAACACATACACATGCAGATTGTTCAAAACACAATCAGCTCCATACATGAACTCTTCTTAGAACATTCACGAGGACCCTGGGACAAGGCCAGGCACTAAGCAGTAAGGTCAGTAGGCCACGTTGTGTCATATAATGATGACCTACTTACATACTAAAGTTGTATTACAGGGGGCTAATTTTTATTTATTTATTTATCTTTTTGCCATTTGTCCACAACAATAAAAAAGAAAAATAATAAGCAATAGATCTGCAGCAGAGGAGAGAAGGAAGAAAAGAAAGAAAGAAAGACAGAGAGAAAGACAGAAAGAAAGATGCAGAACTGCGACGGATTTTCATGGTTTAGCTCCAGGATGTGGTTCCACTGCAAGGCCTTTACTGTTTATCATTAACTAAACAACAGCACATGCTCCACTCTGCTAAAATCCCTCTTTGCATTAGAGTTGCATCCATTTCAACAGGTCCTACTCCTGTACGTTAACATCTGCGAAGCTGCTTTGATACCAGATTTCCAAATATGGTTAAAATTTAAAATAACTTGTCACAACCAGCTGAAACAGGACGGCAGTTTCCGATTCTGCAACAAAATGCAAAGAAAATTGCATTATGGGTGATGCACGTGTGCCGATGACAGTAAACATCCTGAAAGTTTTAACAAAATGACAAAAATGGAGGTCTAGTATTTGGCCCCAATTGATTTGGCATTTGATCTCTTGACCTTAAGACGCTGAACTGTCTGTAATTACAGAGGCCTTAAAAACCTAATGAAACACCATTATGAAACATTGAACATCATGACTTACGTGACTGGTTTAAACTTTACAATGGTATATAAAAAACAAAATCTGTCTTGCTTGTTAAAATATTTATAGGGAAGTCTGTAAAGGTGCCACAGCTTGCTCGTTTTACTCATGAAAATGGAAAGACTTGTGGAATTTAAGCAGCCTTAAATAGCCCTACAGGTCAACAGTGTACATGTTGTGCTCTGTAATGTACAGTGTCATACCAGTACAGACAATTTGTTAGGGAAGGGCATTTTTATTCACACACATAATTAACTTTAATTAATGCTTCACCAAGTAAACAGCAACTCTGCCTGGCTTTATAACAAAGGCACATTCAGCATGATGTTATTTTAGGTGAGTGCACAAATCAAGTAAAACCCTAATCTGAGTTCACTAATCAGGGCTTTAACCCTAAAGCATCATAACACTCAGTACCTTATTCAAATAGCAGTTTCTCTGAATGCTCGTTGTAGAAGATGATATTAACATCTTGCTTGTTCATCCAAACTGGCCCAGACTATAATACCCCTGAATAGTTTTCAGATCTGGGATTGTACGTGTGACTGTTTCTTGCCATGGCCTTCCAAGACTCCTTCCAATTAAGTCTGCCCCTGTCATCACACCGCTGTTTGAGGCATTTCCAAATGACCCACGCGATCCCAACAGCGAAGCGACGTGCCACCACCCCCCTGCCCCCACCACCACCACAGCGAGGGGCCTCCTCTCGACCTGGATCCCGCCTGTTTGCAAAGGGAGAGGCAGAGAAAAGCAAACAACCACAGGCACCAGCCAGGCACGTCTAAGGAAGGTACGGAAACACAAGTGCTACGGCACACGGCAGCGTGCAAATGCACTGCGGCTGGTACAGGAAGACCTGCTCCTCGAATAACAGGAGGAATTTCCAACTTGTTTCTGCTGGCAAACCTGTCTAGATGTCACCTTCCCACCGAGGTCAGCATGTGCTCCGAGGAGAAGCCAAATTGCAGGTGAGCATGTTGAGGCAGGGAAACCCCCCCTCCCCATCTAGATGCTACATGAGTAGTAAGAGTCTCAGTAAGGTGATGTAGTTGTAATAGACTCTGTAAGGTGATACACTTTAAAATGAAGCGGAGTTAAGAGAATCTAATTGAACAGACAAATTATAGGCAAATTGGCTTTCCATAATTGACCCTGTCAACCATGCAAACATCTGCAACAGAGCCTGCTGGAGCACCTCGAAGGAAGAGAAAAAACAGTAGAATGTCTTTTTGGCCCTGAAGTGAAAAATCGGGCAAACCTCTACATTTTTTGGCAGAGTTTCTATAGCTGAGCCATTTTGTGCCACTCACCAGCACAAATTCATCTTTTATCTTAACGCCGGCATCCATGTCAGACAGTGTTAAGCTTTTTGAGCATGACCTCATGAGCACAGCAGAGTCTAGACCCTGGTGTTCCATCTCGGCAAGCCACCTCCTCTCTAAAGGAGCAGTGAGTGTGAAGGTTAACCAAGCGCAGGACGCTAGCAGCTGAAGTGCTGTCTAATCCACTGAGGTATTGGTGCTGAGGGTCCTGGAATGCTTCGAGCGTCATTGTAAGGCAAAACCTAGCCACATGGCTGACTACATGATGGATGAGAAGTTTATGCTCTGGCAACCTAAGAGCAAGCACTCTCTCTCTCTGTCTTTCTCTCTCTCTCTCTCTCTCTCTCTCTCTCCCTCTCTGGCTCTCTACACATCCCTCCGACCAGTAACCTGGAATCCAGGCTATTCACACAGCAAACGCTGCCATAAAAATAACAAACGAAAGGATTCTGTTTATATGAGTGCTAATAGCGAAAAGCTTATGTGAATATAATCCTCCGATCAGAGAACACACTCTGAGTCTGGACCCAAGGCTGACCACCGACACCCAGAAGCATGTTCTGGATGCCATGGAGTTCAAAGTTTCACACCTAGATTTCTCTTTCGTGTCCTAAAAGAGCTTGAATCTTGAGCAGCGGCGGTCTGGTGCTTAGGGAATTTTTTGCCGTGTCATCTTGGTCAGTCTTCTACTCATAATCACAGTCACATCAACACAGTGTACTTCAAGCATCACGGATATGATATCCCATCAACCAAAGATACGGCAGATATCGATGGCCCAGAGTGTTCCATTGTTTTGTCTGCAGTAATCTAACCCATTTCAATTTCCTTCTCTCTTTCTTTATCAGTTCTTTGCGAATGGGAGGCACACCAGGAAGAGAGACCTTCATCAAAGATACCGATGGCTCTAATATTCTTCTCAGACATTAATTTCTCTCCCAAGTAATTTTTTTGGTATTGCTTTCCTTTGTTTTCACACTGTGACCGTGGCTGTGGGAGCCAAAGAAAACTGTATAGTTTCCCAGGCGCAGACTGCCAGTTTCTCCGTGTCCTCAGTGCAGAAGTACTGCACAGAAACTACATACGCAACTCACGGCAGCCCACCGTGCAGACAGCAAAAGACCCAGAGTAACACAAAACAGATAACGTCCTAGGCTTGACAAGAAAGAAGCTCTGGAGTCCTGTAGAAGTCCGGCGAGTACGCAAGGTCTTCTCTTTCCCTGCAGATGCCAAAGCTCGTCAACATGCAAAAGCAACCCACCTGCAGAACTGGAACCACTCAGCCAGCAGAACTTGCAAAAATGGACAGCCTGAAGAGAGATCAAGGAACATTTAGTGTTCCTCTTCTTCCCAAGAAAGGAACTGTTTGTCCGTACTCAATTGACACTATGTCTAGCCCTGTTTTAGTGTTTAACCCTTTCACACACATTCTCCACTTTCTCTCCCCATCCAGCCCTGTACAGAATTCGTTGTAAATATAACGATCAACAGGAATTTCAGAGCTTCATATGACTAAAAAAACTCAAAAGAAAAACTGCTGTCACCATGGATATCCTCACCTTCACCTGCTCACACCTTACATACCAGAGACTTCTGTGTTCAGTCTTACCTTCATACTCTGACTATAAAATACATTGTAAAGTCGCCCTGAACAGTACATCCTCAATACATCCTCAATACAAGTCATGCTCAATACAGAAGCATTTGAGATATTCATAACATTTCAAATTCCTGACATATTTGTTTGAAACACTCACAATAATGTCATATTGTCAAAACAGTGCTGTCAGGAACTTTGTTGACTCCAACTTTCCAAAGTCATGCTGTTGTACTCTGCATATTTTCAACTGTACAGCTGTCAGAGCCACTGCAAAACACTGTATTGCACCATCCTGTATCATCAATCATAACTGCATTTTAAAAGGCGAGAAATCAACAGGGAATTCCGGATGTGCTGTAGTAAGATCCTCTTGTGTAATTCTGGAGGCCTTTGATCTCTTATCTCTTGTACAGTTGCTATTGCCTTGGTGTTGGTCTGCCTTGCAATCAGTTGAGTACTAGAATCATCTAGATCTACCATCCAATGTAAAAGCACTTTCACAATCCACCACAACCAGTCAGAACACAAAAATCTACCTTGGCACTCGTGCTGAAATGTCCCTATCACCAGAAAACCTGTTCTTTCTCAGTTATCTTAATACAGCATGTCAGTCTGGAATGCACCGCTCGTATGTTAGTCACAAAGTTCCAGCCCACTAGCCACGCTCCCTAACACACACAAACACACGCGTGCATTCAAATGCAATGGACTTATTTTGGTTGTATGTTCCATTTCCTTGAGATAAGGCCACCAACTGTTTCCAAGGAAATAAAAAAAAAAAGATCATGTCTTTTGGCTATGATAAACACTAACAAAATCCTGAATAAGTCATGAAAAACGGCATAACAAAGAAACTGACATCTTAACAATATGCTATATTGCCAAAAGTATTCGCTCACCTTCCTTGACTCATATATGAGCTTAAGTGACATCCCATTCCTAATCCATAGGGTTCAATATGACGTTGGTCCACCCTTTGCAGCTAGAACA
>JAOXYF010000014.1:6632392-6669466 GCA_028565775.1 Sternarchorhynchus goeldii | reverse complement strand
GTACTCAGTAGGAGGGAGATCAGAAGATCAGTACACAATAGGAGGGAGAGCAGAAGATCAGTACACAATAGGAGGGAGAGCAGAAGATCAGTACTCAGTAGGAGGATTTACAGCATGGTTCAGCAGTCAACCCGCTCAGCAAGCCTCTCAGCTTTACCATGAACTACTGTTGCATTTTTTAATTATATGACAGACAGCAAATGCTAAAATAAAACTGTGACACACTACACAGCGAAAAATGTTTTGTTTTAACCTTTTGATTTCAGTGAAGAGCACCATAGCTCGGACCCTTACATTTTCATGTTAAAACAACAAATCATTTTTACAGTGACTTGTTGACAATTTGTCAAGCTCACAGGATCCAGACATGAAGTGATACACTACCTTTTATAGTTAAATATTCCACATGAAAAATAATTCAGCTTGTCAAAGTAAGGCAGTCCATTCAAATTTCCTTACAATAATCCTTCAGATTATATTATTCATTAAGGATTTTAAGTAGCTAATCTGTAACTTAATACCAGCTTTGAAATGGAAGTATCTTAGCATTCTCTTTTGTACTGTATGGTGCACTGCTTGTGGGTCAGGCCACGCTAACAGATACAGTAAGAGCCTGGCAAAACGATGCTGTGGGAAAGGAGTGGAAAATGTCCTGCATGCTGAACAAATAAAGACATCAGAGGAGAGGAGAGAGGGGCGGAGCTACTGCTACTACTACTACTTCTACACACACACACACACACACACATACACACACACACACACATACAGTCTTAGGCACCTCTTTTTCTGCTTCTTGGCTCGCTGTGTTCCATCCAGGTCATTTTACCCCAGAGACAGTGAACCTTCTGTCATTACAACATGCTTGTAGTCTTCCACCCATAAAGTCCATCTGCGGACACGGTGCAGCAACAAACAGACATTTCTTCTTTCTCTTCAAACGGATAAATCAAGAACTTTGAGCATTAGTGACGCCCGTTGAAACTTTCCAGCATTTGAGTGTAAGGGGCTCAGTCATTCACTCCGCCGTACACACCGCGACCCCACAGAAGCACCACAGCTGATCTATCTTTGAGCCCAAATATTTACACCATTATAAACAGCAGGCTCTGAGAACAACTTCAGCCAACTTTAAGATCTCTTCTATTTCTGGAAGCAACAAAAAACAAAAAAATGGGGATGCTGAAGAAAACTGTTCTAACGCAACAGACGTCGTTTTATGTTCATTACATCATAAGGACAGTCATTACAATGGAACAGATGGAAACAGAGAACAAGGTGATGACATCACAGCCAAGGGGCTGCTCTCGTCACTGCCAGCTTGTGATGCATTAAACGACGTACTTGTGGTTCTCACATTTGGTGAACATGATGAACGAGCTTAAACTTCCTTTGTTTTTCCAAGTAACGAAGTCAAACAGACCATTGCCAGATTCCTTTTTTTTGTTTGTTTGTTTGTTCGTTTTTCAGCAGGTAGATAGAAAAGAGAGAGGAGGCGAGTGAGGGGGGGCGGAGACGGAGGAGGAGGAGGAGGAGGAGAGGGAGCGTGTGAGAGCTCCTGCCTGGCGCAGCTCTCCCTGGGAGTTGATTGAGGAATGCAGTTGGAATCTGAGCTCCACTCCCCCAGGTCTTCCTCCCTCCTGCAAATCCTTACTATTAGTTAGTTGCCTCCAGCTGGCCGAGTCCGAGGGATCCACGGCCTGCTACTACGACTTCACCACGCATGTTTCAGATCCGCTTTGTCTTTTTGTTGCAGGAAAAATGTGCGTGTGCTTGTTCGAAAGAAGTGATGTCATCAGAAGTGACCTGCCATCACAATTCTGCAATAATTTTCAATTTTTTGCTCAGAAACAAAGCCACCAGAACCAGGCGCCCCCGAATGGAGCCTCAGGATGATCAGACCCAAACCGCAGCCACAGCGAGACTGACAACAAGCACGGCTGTTGCTCCAGACAGTGTTATTCCCGTGTAAATTGACATCCCAGAATTCTTAATGTTACAGGCCATGTTAGCAACTGCACAAAGACCTGTAATAACCAGGTTGTTGATTTGACAAGTGCATTGCCATGCAAAGTTACAGTGTCCAGCCGGCCCACGGCCCCCGTTACCACGCTGCTGCGGAACCTTTGTTAAGTGACCTCTGTCCCCGTCCAACTCAAGTAAGGAGCGCACGCCTGTCTCTCTGTTTATGCTACTACGCCCACTCAGACACGTTCAGCGGGCATGTTTACAGGGCCCGCTGGTCACTGTGGCAACAGCCACGAGAGTGGGGTGGATGTGTGTGTGTGTGTATATGTGTGTGTGTGTGTGTGTGTGTGTGTGTGTGTGTGTGTGTGTGTGTGTGTGTGTGTGTAGGCCGGGGGAGGGAGGGTGTTGGCTGACAGAGTCAGCATTCTGACATTTACACTATATGGGCTGGTGCACCAGGGAAGCACACTGCACTTAAATGTCACTCTGTGGATCCCACAGTAATGTTCCTGCACAACGTCTCTGTAGACTAGAAGAGATGTGAAATAAAATGGACATACAATGCATTTTTTTCTCTCAAAGCTCACTCTCGTACATTCAAATATATAGAGCACCTAGCTTTGTATGTTTTAGAGTATTATAGTATGGGCCTGAGAGCACAGGCTTCCTTTACTAAGTGGTACCAACAAGCACAGTGTAAGTATGAATAGGTACCAGCCTTTTCAGTTAGGAATAGAGACTGAAATGTTGTCATGCTTTCACAGTGTTAGTGATTTATGCTGATTGTCAATTAATAAAACCAAACCAAGCTGCTTTCTACACAGTAGTTTTATAGAGCATCTCACAGAATGTAGCCGTCCTTCCATTTCAGTCTCCATCAAAGCTCACTTAAAAACCTTCTTCACCCTGCTGTTCTTCTAATCCTGCCCAGGTGTGATACCAAACGGTCCCACACATACCCAAAACACACACACACATGCATGCGAACAGACACACACGCACACATACGATCACAGGATCACGTTCCCACGGTCCTGTACACCATTGCAGGATCCTCCTCTTCAGGATGATCCAATCAGAATGCTTCCTTACACCTTAGTTCTGGGCTAATTATGTACAGACTTGGTTTTTTTCATAGGTTCCTGGGCTAAAACCTCTCAGGTTTGAATTGCACGCAGCAATTACCCCTTAGTTGAGGCAAATTACTGTAAAAGGGCTAAACTGTGTGTGTGTGTGTGTGTGTGTGTTTGTGTGTGTGTGTGTTTCCACTGAGCTCACTCTCCATGGCTTAAATAAACCTGTTGTTTGAAAATATTTTTTTAAGCAATATTCATGCTTTCTAGATGCTAAGACCAACCAACGTACCATGACTGCCAGAACTCACACTGTAGTCACTCAGACCAAAGAGAAGCCAGCAGGCAGCGCTACCCCAGAGACGACACAACAGAACAAGAGTGGACTCAGCAGAGAAAGGCTGCGCCCTGTTGGGCTTGAGGGTTTATTATTGCCAATTTAGTTCTCTAAAGCTCCTAGTGATGATAAAAATGTGTAAATGGCTGGATATTGCCCACAGAAAATTCCCCTGTTTGGAATAACCCAGCTTCACCTTCATATTGCAAAATAAGCAAACATCTACATCACCTCATCCATAAACACATAGCTCTTTCCACATTCTTTTGTTTTACAATATTTTGCACGAGGTATTTTACCACAACAAACTGGTCTAAGAAGAGCGCTGAAAATCTAGGGCAGATATCAACACTTGGACAAATTGGCCCTGCTTCAGAAGGGTGTATTGGGAAGACCTCTTGGCTCTTGACCTTGCTGACATCATGTTCTCACCGATACCTTTGACCTCTTTTACCTGGTCAGGTGGCACTATGATGAGTACAGATGCTGTTCTCAGACAAAACAAGAAGAAAAAACACAGAGAAACACAGAGCAACAGGGAGGGTTTCGTCCTGGTCACAGTTGGTCACAATTTGAGTATGTACTCTCATTTGAGTATGAACTCTCATTTGAGTGTGCCAAGTGGAGAGAGAGAGAGTGAAGGAGACAGAGAAAGAGAGAGCGAGAAGGAGAGAAAGAGAAAGAGACAGGGACATGAGTGTTTGCCTCAGTAACCAAAATTAAAAGAGGACTGCTTCTTTTTGTCCCTACTTAATTGTCCTGTAACTCATAGGCTGACGTAGAGACAGGAGGTCTGGGGACAGGGAAGCTCCACAAAACACTCAGGGCCAGTGGAGGGGGACACGAGAAGTAAACATTCACACAAACATTCAGGCAGGAAAATGTTTGGAGGGTTTTGTTTATTTGTTCTGGTTTTGTGAGCGGGCCACACACTTATGCCATCATATAGACCAGCAACCCCCAAGGAGATGACAAGAAGGTGGTCTGTCCACAGACCAGAAGGTGTCTGAGCAGTAGCTTGACCAACATGAAGCTGCAGTGGCCCAACTGCAGTCCTGACCATGTCTGGTTGGCACAGGCAGCCTGATTCAAACGCAAGAGAAGGTGAAAGTTTATATTTGTCTAAGAAACAATCCATTATGCCCAGACTTTTGGCTGGTACTGGTACTTTCTGACTGTGAGAGAGAGAGAAAGACAGAGAGCGAAAGAAAGAGGGAGAAAGAGAGAGAGAGACAGAAAGAGTAGGGAGAGCTTACACTGGTATGCAACGAAATTAATGTAATGAAAGCAGTGCGTTCTGGGAACCGACGCCTCACCACTTTAGAAGGTTCTTCAAACCCTTTCAACTGCATCATTAGTGTTACCAACTATTTGTGTGAAGAACAACAGCTGGAACACTGAAAATAATCATTATTTTGTTTATGTGGGACATGCTCATGAACTCCAGTACAATATGACACAAACACATCTATGAAAGAAACACATGTAAAGTGGTACAAGTATACAGTCTTTTATATTATAAAGTATAATGTTGCCCCCTGTTGGCCAAGAATGTTTCTTCTAATAAAGAGGGATAATACGAGTTTTTTAGTTTTTAGCATTAGAGATGATGCTGGTTTAATAATTAACAAAGGGTTGATTGTTTTGTTTGTTTGTATCAGTTTTAAATGCATCCGGGGCCTTTTTTTAAAAGTTATTTTTAAAGTTATCAACTATTAGGGTTAGGTTTGTGATTGGTGTCAGGATTAGGTTTGTGGTGATTATCAGGGTATGGTCTGTGAGTTAGGATTTGTGTTTAGTTTATTTATTTACAAAAAACATGTTTTTTGTTTGTTTATTTAGACATTAACAAAATAAATATAACAAGCAAAACAAGCTTTATATATATTTTATATATATATACTTTTTAGAAATGTATCACTGCTTGTCGTTTTGGTTTGTAAAACAAACCAGTAGATGTCAGCATGTAACAGTGCTGAAGTAGACTAAAGTAGCTGACTTTAAAATCTGAAAGTTCTGCACGCTACAATGCTTCATGACCCTAAGACAAGAAAAAGACATCACGAAACAACTCCACCTGTCATGGGTAAAATGACCAAAGGTATATATTTCAGAAGGTTTCTGTTCAGTATGCTTATGTTCTTTTTATATTGAGTAAATTTTTAGAATGCATGACAGAGGATTACAAAAAAAAAAAAAGCTTGAAGACAAAAATATTTTGTAAGTATTTACAGAAACCCTCCTGTCCCTCCCCATCATTTTCAGCGTGTTTGAAGCAAGAAGCCCAACTCCCTCGTGGGTTCCACCAAAGACCCCCCCCCCCAGATTGGTGGATGTTTCAAAGCACATAACTGACAAGCCAAACCATGAAACTGGGGGTTTAGACTGACCCCCGGGGCTGGAGAGTAACTGGAAACGTTGAAATAAGAAATGCTGTAGTAATCGTTTGTGGAGTTCTGGCCGCACTATCAGCTGCCACCGATAAAGGCTTGTGCTACTCCAGGATTTATGGTGTTCCGGAACCTCAGAGGTGGGCTGTCAGTATAATAAGATTGTGATGAAATCGTTATGGCAACTGCAATGCCCCTTGTACTATATTAGAAACATGCTATTAGAAAGAGCAGTGGACCTGAATAAACTCAACAGGATACACCTTGATGTTTCTTGTGAGTTACTCCTCTTGCCTCATGTGCCACAGATCATTGCTGTTACAGTCTTCTGTAATTTCAGTCGAAACAAGAACATGAGTCCATGATTTAAAAGAATCTAACTGGCAGCAAACGGCAGACATGTCTGCGAATTTAGCTATCTGTGCTACCAGTTTCTCATAAAAGATTTTTCTTTAACACAAGCCAGCTGTGGTAAGAGACTGAGGAACAGTGTGAAAATGATAAGATGAAAATGAGAGAGAGCTGATAAGGTGTGTGTGTGTGTGTGTGTGTGTGTGTGTGTGTGTGTGTGTGTGTGTGTGTGTGTGTGTCTGTGTGTCTGTGTGTGTATGTGTGTGTGTGTCAGCGACATTAGCGGAGTGAGTGTGTGATGGAGAGTGAGTGTGATTGGAGCAGAGTAGTGGGGGAGGGGACACCTTTGCACTTCATGTTGTCAAGGACACACGGGCAGGTCAGACTGCTTAGTGGAGATGGACCACCAGGCCCAAAATGAACCTCTCCACTCTGAACTGTTTTTAGAGAGTTATTGGCGTCTTTCAAAAGCCTCTCCATTTTACCTCAGCCATAGTAAGAATGATGGCTGATGAGTGACTTTTCATACAACAGGCACTCAAACAATCACTTATATAGGATAGCTTATACCAGGCTCTCAGGGAAAAAAAACTGAGACTGTTGGATAAAGTATATATTTACTATACAAATACACAGACAAAACAGACAAATCATATGGTATGTCATATCCATTGGGAACAACAACTCACTTCTCTTAAACATCTGGAAAACAATTACTTTTACCAATGAAGAAACTATATTACTGAAAGTTTCAAAAGGCTTTTATAACCTTAGAACCATTTAATCTAGTAATAACAGCATCTACAACTTTAAATAACTGATTTTATTATGTCTCTCTCAAGGCCACAAAGCAAAATGAGAGAATGTAACACAGACAGAAAAAATTAGAGAGAGTGAGAGAGAGAGAGGAGGGAGTAAAGGTTCCTTTTAGTTCAGGGCCCCAGGCACTGAAGACCTGGAATTCCAAACAATTCTACCAGGGGCCTCTTACCATAAAGACTGGGGAAAGACAGTGGGATCAAATGAGAGAGAAAGAGAGACAGAGAGAGAAAAAGAGAAAGAGAGATGGAGAAAGGAGATGGAGAAAGATGGATGGAGAGAATGATGGACTAAGAAAACAAAGCCACAGAGAGCATGTGAGAAAGAAAGAGAGAGAGATATAGAGTTTCAGACCCCATCCAGTCTACTACTGTACATCCCCAATAAGAGTCCCAGCAGGGAGAAGCTCAGCTTTAGCATGAACCAGGGACTTTTACTGGAATCATGACAATATCACAAATATTTAGGGAGTGAGTTGAGGCTTTTGGAAGGAGATGCTTTTTCTCACACTCAACATCATGTTGTGGGGGAACAGCATGTGAACGGAAACTCAGTTGAAACTTTCAAAACAACTAAATCACTTTCCTGCTAACAGCCAAAAAGTAAAGACAAAAACTGAGGCTGTTGGATAAAGTGGATATTTACTACACAAGATTTTTTTTCAGCAGGTAAGATCCTTCTAGGAAAAGACATAAGCATAGATGCATTGTGCCTTTAACTGATGCCATTTACAAGAACATTTTAGAGGTCATCTGAGGTCACATATGACCTGAAAGGTCATGGAAATGAAGCATTAGGACATAGACAAACATTGATAGCCATTCTGAATTACCCTTCTCATTAACTCCCATCACTAGGCAACAAAGGGTGACCTAGAGAAGAACCACTTCATTTGTATCCTAACCATCTCAGAAGTGTACTGCAGTTGCATTAAAACATCAGATAAACAGATAAGCTTCAGTCTGAAATGTGCCCATCCCTGTGTGAACTCCAACCCAGGGGGGGCTTTAACACTCAAGTCAGGAAATGAAAACAACGACCAAAGGAAGTTCTGAGTCCCCCAGCTTCCCTCACATGTCAGATATCGAAGAGCGGAGGCCACAGCTGCCAGAACTGAAGGTCTGAAGACCCAGCGCCCTCAGTGGGTGGAGTCCCCCGCCTTAAACATACCGCTCATACCAACGCCCCAAAGGAACTTGCTAACAGCCTCTATCAGTGTAGCACCATAACCAGCAGGCTGTGTCACTTACATTTAGCACTGTTCATTACAGCTGTGTTAATACCCATCCTAAAAATGGATCTCAAATGGATGCTGGGCTTGCAGTTTGGTTTGGTGCAGTAAAAGTTCTTTCAACTGCAAGTGAAATTTATAATTACAATAGTGATTTGCCGTGTGATATTAAAACACACTGGTGAAGCCTTAACACGACATTGGAGTCACCGACATCATTTCAGCCACTATTACTTACATTTGTTGTATGATGCAGCCTCAGCTCAGTGCAACAAGGGGTTCAGATTACATTAATATTTGCACATCTCCAACAGTGAAGCATTATACATGGTTTTTCTCATTCGCCCATGGGTGGACAGCATCTGCTTTATCATTATGTGTAGGAATGAGAGGAGCAGTATCTAAAGGTCCAAAGTGGTTTGCTCTTCAGGAGCATCTCTGCCATTTGCAGCTGTCTCAGCGAGGCACATCGCAGTTGGACATTCCCAGCGTACTCTGACCTTCATCCAAACGCTGTCTTTGTGTCCTTGAGCATGGTATTTAACCACAAGCTGCTTGTGGGGGTGGACACGCCCTGACTTTTCCTTCTCCTCTAAGGGTTCCATCAATAAATGAGAAATGTACATAAGCCTCTTCTGAATGAATTCAGAAGTATACTGCTGTTCAACAGTCTGCTGTATTAAGCACCACCCTCAGTATTGGTCAGAAAAGTATAGCTCAATTAAATCATGTTTCAGAGACTGATTCAGTGTTTCATGGACATGAGAAGCTCCACACAGAGTTATTAGTGTCGCGGGCGAAGAACGTGCAGGTAAAGAAAAAGAATGGGAAACACCACACAGTTCTCCAACTGAAATAAATGTAACAAAATGAAACCAAACTGAAAAGGCATAACTATAACTAAAGAGGCTCAGTGACGTCAAAAACCAGCAAGGTCTAAACACAAACTTGGACCTTAAATAAGTTAAACATAAAGACATAATAATCCTCAGGTGGTGAGCTAATTAATGAATAATGCTCACCCTCTGAGGAAGGCTCACCGCCTGTTATGGACAACATAAAAGAACGGAAGTAAACAAGAACTGTGCATGTGCTTCGCTGCTGCCACACCAGTAGGGGGAGTCTCCACATCATGACAATTTGGAGATAAGCAAGCACTGCCTCTGGTGTTCTGGTGAGCCTAACCAATCATGCAGGACAGAGGGTTTATGGAGTGCAATCACTTTAGATTCTGTAATCTATTCTTTTTGATGTTTGTATTTCAGGAAAAACATCACTGACAGTTTTTTAAAGGAAAGCAGAAGGACCGACTAGTGTTGAAAAGGTCACAAGAAAAACTTGACTTCTCATAGAGAGGCTATTATTTTAGATCATTTTAAGTTAAGTGTGAACATTAACATTTAGATTAGACACTAAAGAAGTTGCAGCATTCACTCCCGATTTGTTCTTGTTAACGACATGCTGTCTGATGTCACGCTAATTGTAGGCCAAGCTTCAAAGTTCACAGTTGCACCCCGACGCCCCCTTGGCACTGAGCCTCTGTTCTGTTTGTGTGAATATCTGAATTTCACTCAGGAGGTCTGTCTGAACCAGCTGGCTTGTATTACTGCCATATTGTGTTTGGAATCTTTAAAAAAAAGTGTTTGATGGCTTCCTATGGCAGCAGGTTGCTATTTTTATGAGATGTTCAAGCATATGCTAATAGTTTCTCTTGACTTCAGCCTTACAAACAGCACATTTTCCCATCAGCTGAGATGGAGGAGCGCTAAAGCCCACAGCGTTCGTTTTAATTGGCTCGATTAGCCACCAGAGCTTGAAATGTGACCAAACAAATGTCTTGGTGTGAAAATCTTGATTTTATGCAGGAACATATTCATAACTGAGCTTCTGGTCAAACAGCAGAACTTGTCTGACCATTATAACATACGTGAATGACATGTATGAACATTTGTCCATAATAATAAACATTAGAGACACTCTCTAGTCACATTTGAACTTTTTACAGACATTTCTTTGAACAGATGTACATATCTATGAAACTGTCTTTGAAAAGATTCACTTCAAAAGCATTGGTTGGTTCAGGTTTAAACTCCATTCCTTTTTAGTAGTCCTGTCCGATATAACTCTCTGAGAAGACAACTTAGTGTTGAAAACACAAGAATTAACAAGTATAAAGCTATTCTTTGCAACAAATGTAATCACTTTTAAGTTAAGCTAGTTACTATGAAGAAGTTATGTTAGTTACATATTATGAATAGCGATATGAACCCATTTAATGCATATACTGCACATGTATATGTTTGTCAAAACATGAGCAAGTGCATCAACATCCATAAAGTCTTTATGTTTTTAAGTCATTTGCAAAAAGTGCACAATGCACAAGGTTCATTCCACCACTCCGCTGAGGAGTGAGCAAGGATTCCTTGTTTTCATTCCTGTCCCCACCCGTCCTACCTAGTATACCACACGTACATCTCTCTCCCAAAGTTACCATCCTCACAGTTACTAGCCCCACCCCATTCATTATCACATTCCTATCGGTTATTCCCTACTGTTTTTCCAATCACACTGTGTATTTAAACCCCAATGTTTCCCAGTGTATTCATGCAGCTTTGTGGCTGGGTTTGAACTGAGCAGGATTCTACTGCCGTATTCCAATACTGTTTAGTTCTGACCTGTTTTCTTTTGTCTTTGGTTTCATTTTTCAGGAATATGGACGGCACTGGCATGCTGGGCCTCATCTATGAGTCAGAACCTTTGGCACATACCAGTCATGGCTACTGTGTGCATTTAATAAAGCTTCTTTGTTTTTATGTTCCAGGCCCAGATGTGGTGGACTCTATTATATTGAAGTTAGATGAATATATTTATCTGGTTATCTGCATTTTTATTTTAAACATAGTAATTATCTTGAATATATTAGCATTTTAAGTATATTAGCATTTTGAGTATATAGCATCTTGAATTATTATAAATATTTATATTGAAGCAACTTAAAATTGAGAATTTTGAATGATTAATTTTTCCTCCTTTTTCGAGCTTGCTCACTATTATCAAGCAGAGCCTATATTCTCTTCTCTTAAACAAGCATCTGTCACACTTGATCCTCCCGTCTTACCTGTTACCATCACAGACTACAACTCCCATGATCCTCCTTCATTAGATCCAATGCCCCTGTATATTGGCTGCACCTGTTTTTGATCTACTCACCTAAGTATTTTGTATTTTTCTATCGGAATACTGCACAGTGTGAGTGTTTTCGTGCATTTCTAAGCCTTCTAGTTCTATGCTTGTGTCTATACTCTTGTTATCAATGCTGCTTCTCTGTTTTCTCTGGTTAGTTTTTCTCCTAATTGGATTTGTTCGTTCTTATACCTGTTTCTGGACCTTTCCCTCTTTACACTTGGTGCGTTTTGGAGGTTAGACTTGTTTGTTTTTCTATTTTATTAAATATTTTTATCTCTTTGCCAACCTAACGTTACAACTGTCTTCAAACCTGACAATCTCCATGCATTGCTACATCCTACGACTGCTGTGCGATATACTGAAAACACTGTTGTAGGGTAAAGACTGAGTCCTTAGGTTTTTTTTCAGATTTGTTTATGTTTTTTGTATGCAAATGCTGTGATTCTTCAAACCACCAAAATCTGTGATTGGTCAGGATTCTCACAGCGCACAAGATGTGCCATGTGTTTAAGTGCTTATTTGCATATTGCAGTCTCATGCACTAATTTATGCAGGTCCTAATTAGCATGACTTTTGACTTTTGACATCTCTTTTGTTATAGGAAATAGGAAACTTGTTAAAAAACACACCCACAAGACACAAAGTTGAGATTTGTGGAGGTTATATTATAAAAACATAACGGCTCAATAAATGTACCTAAAACACTACCATGCCTTTTTCAGTTTTATACTTAAGAAATGTTATATTTAATCTCCACATTATGTTGAATTTACATAACTAATGGTATAATTTGGTCTTGTGATCTTGGGTAATGTATACACTTACACAATGTTTCCCGTGGTTTCACTTATGTATGACCTGATAGCATGTGCTGCTCACATGTTTGTATGCGCAAACACTTAGAAATATTAGTATGATGCTAAAGTAGGTGATGCAACACATTTGGATTTGGCTCATGTCGTACAAAATGAGTGTTGACCACAGCGGCAGGGAACTGAACCACCTCTTAAATAAACAAGCTTATGTTCTTTCAAGTCTAAAATAGCACAGTCTGTGAAAATATCAGCTTTCCACTGTAAAAGAATTACATTACCTTATAAAGGACAAGACCAATTGATGTTTAGTTTAAATTTGTAAAACTGTATAAAAAATGTTTTTGTTCGTATAACATCCAGCAACATATCGCTTTTGGGTATGGAAATGTCTCTGTTGAAAAAGGCCATGGGTTCCAGTAGAGTCTATCACAGGGCTTCTGGAAAAATAGTTTATAGTGGCATAGTAACATGTTTCAACATATAAGGTTTCAATCATTAAGTGACTGTACCATGGAGGTCCAGCTCCTACAGAACAACTGCTTCCTTCTGTAAGACCTTCATGCAATGCAAATAAAAGCACTAATTTGTGCAGTTCTAATTAGTATGACTTTTGACTTTTTGTCAAATAACAAGCAATAACAGGTGACCCTGTTTAACTGTTGTTAGAGATGTATAAACACAGCATTCGTCTCTTGTACACTTTGAATTTGCTGCACTGGGTTCAAAACCAAGGCCACCAGTGATATAAATTTTTTTTTTTTCATTACAATAGTGCCTGCACTGAAATACAGTCATATATTCTGTGTTGTTAAACTGTTTTAAAGTTTTAAAATGTTATTAAAGTGTAAAGTGCTATTTAGTACCAGAGAACAAAGTTGATTATAAACAAAGTTGATTTCATCAAGTCAGTACTAAAGAAATAATCTTAGTTTATATCATCTCCCACCTTCTCTCCATCTCTCCTGATTCCCACTCTTATTAGTTACTGGCAAATTGAAACAACCTGCTAATTGATTTCATCTAATGTGCATAAAGCAATGCATGAATAAAGCCATATGGCAAACATTTACTGGAAAAAGCTCCAAGGCTAAACAATAAGGCTAACAATAAGCACCACCCAAATTCATAATGTCTCTTAGTACAAACTGACCTCCAGTGTGTTTGTGAGAGTGCTCACATAATATAAACTACCACACTCGTGTTTCTCTTTTCTCTCTCTCTCTCTCTCTGTCTCTCTCACACACACACACACACTCTCTCTATCTCTCTCCTCTTTATTACAAACTTAGTCCCAAGAAAAATCAAATTCTTTCATTGAGAAATAAAGTCATTTCCTTTCTACGAACTTTGACTCTTGAGGAAAGCTTAATTTGCTCGGAAAACAGAGAGGCTTACTAGACAAGGGTGATATCCGGTGTGTTGTTGAAGTGAACCTGTACATTTAATATGGCATCTACAATAGATGAAGGAGAGCAAATCTAACCAGGAAAGACACGCTTGGGGAACCAGGCCACAGGTATGGCCTTGTACATGTGAAACGCAGGCGGATTATGAATCACCCATAAAATCCGCACTCTTCTTATTCCATTAATGAGCTGGTTGGAGATAACGAGAGCGTACGGGCAAAGGCATTGAATAACGATTGATCTCTGTATACAAAGGACACATCTGTGCACTTGATCACTTAGTGGCTGTTTAATTAGCCGTGCTCACATTTTCCATGTAAATGAATCATTATAATCACACACTCCATCAAGAAAGAATAGATGTCAGAAGCACTTGAAAGAATAACACATTCACATGATGTAGGCTTATTCTGAAATTATTACTAGATGAAAAATGATGTACGTTCCTGGAATAATTTGTCTAATCACAGGAATAATGTGCTAGTCATTTTGACTAGTTCAAGTGTGCTATATACTTAAAATGCTGAATGGAAGAACTAAATATAGATTCTAGAAGCAATGCAAATAATAATATATTTGTGAGGTGCACATGTGTTTTAATTACAAGAAATAATGATGCTTTTCCTTCTTACCCCAGTAATATACTACAGTACCAGTGCAGGGTCTTAGACTAGGGCATTAGGAAGAGGCTACAGGGAATAAAGGAGGATGGATGTACAGTAAAGTGGAGCAAACACTACAATGATTCACCATGTAACTTATGTTTCTGAATTCTTTCCTGAATCATAACACAGCCCAGCAGGCTGTCCTTTGATGTAAGAGTAACTTTAATGTGACAATTCGTTTAATGTAACAGTGTAAATGTTCAGGGTCAGAAAGTAAACTTCCTGACACGATTTGGTATCACCCAGGTGATTACACTAATTAACTCTACCTGTTGGTTTGAGCTTAGGTCAGGAAATACAAAAAACGACACAGATATTGTTATTGTATGAGGTTTGTTTGCACTGAGCATAAAAGAAATCTTTGCAGAGACATAAAGGGAGGTCTTGGGCGCTGGTCATGAAGCCACAGAGCTGTGGCGACCAGCTCTCAGTCCGAACCAAACAGCCAGAGCATCCCCAGTAATGTATAAGGCACTTCTCCAGTTATTTTTATGTAGACCCATAGACACAAAATGGGCATGGGAATACCAAAAAGATTCTTGAAAAAAACCCTAACCCTTTAACACTCCAGGTGCAGACTGCTATGGTGATTGTTCATTCATGGAGGGGTTTTTTTTGGGGGGTTTTTTTTGGTTACAGTGGTTTCACTGAGTTGTGAAATGTAATCATCTCTCTTATACACTTTAATGAGTGGATTATGCCATGGCTTCCAGTCCACTGTGAAAAATATGAAAAGAATCGTGGTTCCAGCCAAGTTCACAAGCACCCCACCCCTCCAAAAGGATAAAAAACAATGGAGAAGAATGTAGAAATCAGACAGGCTGAGGCCTTCAGGCTACCACTTGAATTTAATTCCTAGAGTGTTCGATTGTTAAACTAGAATTCAATCAACCCAGTCCTGGCTGTAAGAGTGATCAGCACAAGTTTAGTTTGCTGCAGGCACAAGCTATAAGCAAAGCCTTCTCGATGTTTAAACGAGGAGGGAACAGGCTGTGTGTCAACCACAGCCTGTGTGGAGACTGGCCAAATATTTAGTCATTAGGCTCTTGCTAAAAATAAGACAGAAGTATGTTTTTTTAAGGATTTCATTATTTGCGCCACTACTCATTTACTCTCCATATGTCTAGCCTGGGAGTGAACATTTTAAAACTACATTCCAGGGCAATACTTAAATATATGCACAGATCTGAGTTTTTAGCATACTGGGTATTATATTTTGACTATTGGAGCAAGGTTTCCACACTCATGTTGAGCATTACTCTTGGTCTTAAACAAACCCCTAATGAAGAATCCTCATTAGCCAGTTATACAGACTAAGATTACACATAGTCCTGGATTAACTGACATTGTCTATAGGGGTTCTTAATTTAAAGACCCTTTTAAGTCATGAATCAGGCGTAATCCATGTCTGGAAGCTTGGCTTTATATATGATTCAGTTTTAGTGACAATTAGATGTCTAACAATTCTCATGACAGAACTTCTATTAAAACCAAGTGGTGGCTGTTTATGGATTCCAAAATAAAAGTAAAAGTAAAGTAAAAACAAACAAACAAACAAACAAACAAGCAAAACAGCTAAGGTATAATTTTATTTTTTCGCTTTTCTTGAATTTGTGCCAGCTAGACTGTACTTAGCTCTCATCAGTGATTTTTTTTCTTTCAAACCCTTTGATGGTTGAAAGGACGCAAGATCCTATGAAAGAATTGAAGATTAATTTGATAACGCTCTCTCCTTTATAGAACAATACATGGTTAGTGTTTTGATTGGTTTACCTCAGATTTCCAAACAATGTAAGCATGGGAGCTGGTCTGCTGCAGTTTCTTCTGAAGCCACTTTCTAGGTGAGAATACAGTGCTCGTGCTGCTTAAAGGGGTGATGCTCGAGCTTCGCGCAAACGGCAAATCCCACGACGTATTCCGCTTAACGCTTTTAAAGTCGTATTCAAAGTGAAAGCTTGTCGACGGGGAGGTGTCCAGAGGTGTGGATGGACTTGAGGATGGAGGTGATGGATGTATTGTCCTCCCTGTCTTGGAACGTAGGTTCGTTTTAGATGCGTACAGGTGTTCAGCTGAGACGGTGCTTGACGAAACTGAGTCCTGGTCGGGAACTCTTGAACTCTCAAATTCTCCGGGTATTAAATCGGTACCATAGTTCCTTATTATAGCTGGGTCTAAACTCCGAGTCTGACGTAACCGTCGTTTGGAGATGCCCTTGGATGCAGGAGAAGAGCAGGAGAAGACGCTATTGAGAATCCCTTGCGCCGACGACATGACTTTTTGCAGATTTGTCAAAAAAAAAACGGTTATTAGCCTTGCTCCAACGCTCTTTACATTCTGTCCTAACAGACTCGAGCAGATCACGAGAAAAAGTGATTATTGTCCGTGCCAGCTTCTGCCCTGCGCACGCATAGCCCAAATGGTTTGGATTTGGGAGTGAGCGACGTTCCACAGGATGACAAAGTAGTTTCGAAATTCACTCGCCCCGGTACCACGTCCTGAACCCGTCACCCCTCCCTCCACAAACTCGCTTTCGTTAGAGTAATTATATAAAACAATATACAACACGTCTTAGCATCACAGCCACAAATCCTGTTCTCCTAATATCCTATTGTCCTATTGAAGTGAAATGTCCTATTAATATACCTTTATCCAGTTCCTATTAACGTTAAAGTCATCACCAAAAATGTTTCTTCCAAAAAACAAATATACTAAAAGTGTGTTAAATTCTCTAAAGTTTCATTGGTGTAAAGACTTGTAGCTCAAAAACATGTCTTACAGAGAAATGTTCTGAATGAATATTTTCCAAGGTGAGAATAAAATCTCATCACCAGTTGTGTCTCCCTATATGACCCTGAGTGTGTGTGAATGAGTGTGTGTGTGTGTGTGTGTGTGAGAGAGAGAGAGAGAGAGAGAGAGAGACTGAGTGTGTGTGTGTGTGTGTGTGTGTGTGTGTGTGTGTGTGTGTGTGTGTGTGTGTGTGTGTGTCCATGCGCACACATAAAGTGACACGGAAAAAAGAGCGTACGCACCATGAGAGACTTGGGGGAGGGCTGTTCTGATAAAGCAGCTTATAGAGACACCCTGCCTAGCACTGATAAAGGTTCAGTCAGATTCTAGCAGTCTAAAAACGGATAGACGAAAGAGACAGGGAGAGATAAAGGGGCGGAGAAACAGAACAGTCGTGAGGACAGGTCACATACCGACGGCCAACAGTGAAGGAAATGCAGACTGAGGAAGCAAAGGATGGAGACATTAAGGATAAATGGGGTTAAAATTCAGGACAGAGATTGAAGAGCACAGAAAATGACTTATTTAATGTTATGAGCACTACTGGGAAAATAAAATGCTGACAGTCGTTCAAACGTCAGAGAAAGAGACACAGACTACCTAAGCACAGTCACTTTGTACCCTCTACCACAGCTCTATAGCAATACAGGGAATGACACTGCTTGTCTAACAATGCTCCATAATGCCAGACAGGAAACAATTGTTGAAAAAAGCATGAAAGAAAGTAGAGGGAAAGAGGCCTCTTCCTCTCAGTGTTACTACACACACAGGGAGGGACAAGAAGAAAAACGGCAATGGTGAAATCAGCGGAACAGAGCATAGCTGTTGACCCTGGGGTCAGAAGAGAGGATGATATCACTCCACCTCTGGGCCTACACAACACACGTGCTCTCCCACCGACGCCAAGACGACACACATTGTTTCAATGTGACGGCCCAGCACAAGAGCGTTGAGACGGGATGAGGAACGACTGTGAGCAGAAGTAAAGCAAGGCTTTCAAACTGCACAGAGTGCTTCTCGTACCACTCTCACTGAAGGCACTATGAGTAACTATGAGTACAGTGCAGATAAATCAACATGCTTGACTCTGATGGCTGACGGTTTGAGAGAGGACACTTTGCTAAATCCCCAAAAGATGTTTTCCTAATAAGAGTAAATAGTGTCTTACATAATATTACTTTTTTAATTAATGCCTTGCAAATCCTACATAGGCTTAATTAGCACACTGTAATGTATTAAATCAGCAGGGCTCTATATTGGTTGTGCAGAGACATTAATGAACTTAATCAACCTTTATGAACATTCTCAGAAATACAGTTTCAACATGAAGAATGGCCTCAAAACCTGTTCCTGTAGCGTTGCTATTAAAGTGAAAAACTCAGATAGACACTTGGATAACATCTGACATGATTCTGATAAAAAAAATATGGCATTGGGTATTCTCTTCCCTACATTCACAAATAAGTTCTCCACTCATCCTCCATCTAGAATCAGAACAGGCTGAAGTCATGCCAAAGGCTTTTATATTTAGAAGGGAATGTACAGCTTTAAGCTGACTAAACGTATTCAGTCTGAAAAACATTTAACCACACTGTTTTGGAATTTCAGATGCAAGACTGCATGTAAGATTGCATTGGATCTGGCAACCACTAGGTAAGGAAACAAAATACAACATAAATAATATACATTTTATTTTCTAAAGATAATATGGAGCATTGTTCTTGAGCAAAAGTCATTGGTTTGTACCAAACATAGACCGATTCAGTGTAAGATTGTCTACTGTACATCAAATGTGAGGCTTCCTAGTATTTAGAAAAACAAGGGTCCAACATGTGACTTATGTCACCAGTCTCATACAAAGCCCACATCCATGTTTTGGTCAGATCTATTTAAATCATTCTCTGATATAAACCATACTGATATAAACCTTGAAGTTTATTGTACGTGCATAAATGTAATTATTTATAACTTTTTTCGATTGATATTTCGTCTTTGTTAACTGGAAATCCGATTGCTCAAAGAGACGAGAGAGAGAGAGAGAGAGAGAGAGAGAGAGAGAGAGAGAGAGAGAGAGAGAGAGAGAGAGAGAGAGAGATAACTGAACGCCTGTGTGAACGCCTCTTCACTGTCAGTGCGGCGATTGAGAATTAAAATTGAGAATGTAGCGGCCTCATGTGGGCGCGTTGGATGTTCTCTAATAAACTTTATTTCACCACAAGTTGCAAAACCAACGTTCTAAATGTACAGTTGACCAGCGCTCATTGCAAAATGAGACACTGAAGACACTTGTTTAATCGGTCTTAAATGTACAGTCTCGACGTCCACACACAACCTTTTTTAAAATCATGCTCAGTAAAGCAAAGACAACTAAAAACTGCTTTTTACATTTATTTTCATATTAGGTGAAGATAATACACCTGCCATAAATAGTTTATATACGGTCTGGTAGAAATAAAAGCTTTATTTGTTTACTTCGGATTTTTAATTAGGTTATTATACAATTAATTCTTGTTTACACTGTAGCAACGTCTTCCGCTCGTAATTTTGACGTCATGTTTTCCTACGGACACTTTGATGGACAAACTTAGTACTTGCTCGCGTTTTTGTTTGAGGACTGCGCACCCCGTACTCCATCTCCATACTTTTCAGTAGGATAAGGGCCCGGCGGGGAATGGGTTAAGGAGCGGGGGTCTAGATTCCTCCTCTCCTGATCGCCATGATGAACAAATGAACTCTCGGGGAATGAAATTTAAATTCCATAAAGGAGAAAAAGTTCTCTGTTTCGAACCTGATCCATCAAAGGCCAAAGTGCTGTATGATGCAAAGGTAACTTATGGCAAAAATATATAACGTCGGAGTATTTTGGGGAGTAGGGACATTGTATCCAGTTGCATCCTAATTTGCATGTGTTATGACAGTGATCATGTTGGTTTATCGTTTCAAAAGTTAAATCGCATTTTATCGTTGTAGCCGTAGCTAGTTTAGCGCGCCACGACACGTTAACGTCTCTGTGGTGTGTCTGCTCAAACTTGTCTTAAATGACACGCACAATATTTGAGTTAGCCACTTCATGAAAGTTGTGATACTCGTCGAGAACTTATACCGTTAAACGATTATGATGTTTTGACCCGCAACATGTAGTTACTGTTGTCGCTGGCTAACTTAGTTAGCTAGCTAGCATTTCACAATTTAATATAAGGCCTGTAGGTTACGTATGGGAGCACTGCTATAACCTTAAAACGTATAGCAACGCCAGACTAGTATTTGTATTAAGTAGGGTTGTATAGCTAAATGGATGACCTAATAAATAACATTAAACAAACGTGCGATTACAGACGCAGGTAGTATTTGTTATGATCATAGCTAGTGCTCTTCAAGCGGCGAACGGGGCTGCTGCAATGCTATAGGCAAACTCAATTCACTCGAGTTGGTTTGCGCCTACTAGCTAGCTATCAGTCTTAAGTTAGCCAGCTAGCAGACACCCCTAGCTTGCTTGCTAGCTTCACAACTTTGTAGCTGGGTTAGGGAGTTTTACTTGACGTGTTAAAAAGCTAGGCTAGCTAGGAATAACTTTGTTACAGCTGCAGCAATGCACTGATCACAGAATCGCCCAGTAGACAGTTCTGAGCATGGTCTAGCTAAATCATGACGGACTCTTACGACTTAACGTTTTATCAGCAAATAAATGTAGTCTGCCCGTAAGCTCCATCAGTGGCAAACGCGTATCCTCCCAACAAGTGGGACACCGAGGAGTTGATTCGTTATCGCGTTATCGTGACGTCATCGTCACATTGCGCGTTCACGCGCCTGCAGATGCGACCCCATTGTATGTTTTGGGGAGCTGGGAAGCGAAGGAGGAACCATATAATTCTAGCTAGCTATTAGTAACCGTTATTGTGACACATCGGTTCACAAGTTAATGTTGTTCCGCTGTTTAAATTCCGTTTTGTAGGTCGTTGATATTGTAATAGGAAAAGATGACAAAGGAAAGAGGGTCCCAAAGTATCTGATTCACTTCAATGGTTGGAACCGAAGGTAAGACTGATTCCTACACTAGTCCATACCAGATTACTTGGCTAGCTAACTATATAAACATTCCAGCTATAAGGGTTAGCTGTCTTAGAAAGCCACATTATTAGGTACAAAGTGTTTACACTGAAACATTTAGCTGAACTGCTCGATTGCATTTTTGAATTCGTAGACAAAGCTAGCTAGCTAACTGTCTACGTGCTCGAAGCATCTTGGGTAATGAAGACATCTGTCATTAACCTGAATGCAAACTTGCTAGCGACAATTGCTGAATTATCCAGCGGATTTAGAAACCGAATGCGTTGGCTAGCCATGGTTTTCTTTTTTCTGTGAAGTTTCATCTACGAGGTCCGTACGCTTACTAGCTAGCTAGTTAGCGAACGCTAACATACTGTCTCGATGTGCTCATTTTCCAGTTGGGATCGCTGGGCTGCGGAGGATCATGTACTCAGAGATTCAGACGAAAACCGTAAATTACAACGTAAACTGGCACGCAAAGCTTTGGCTCGCATGTATGTTTTATTCCCCCCCTTATTTGATTATTTCGAAACACAAACGTCTCCGTAACAACCTTGAATTAAATGCCGAAGCTGTGCTCTCAGTGTGAAAAAGAATGGCCGAAGAGGGAAAGGAGGAGAGCGATGATTCTTGTAAATGGATACAAAACGAGATTTCCAAAAATAGCTAATCTACTCACTTCCCAAAGCATCGAGCTGAAACTGATCATCTACCATGTTATAACGGTCTTGTAACGCGACCTTTGGGAAAATAATTCCAGTGCGTACACAGATTTCAGCAAATGTGGCATGTTGTCTCTAGAACCATAAATACGTAACATAACTACGTTCCTGACAGGAGGAGAAAGGGATGGAGGAAGCGACGCTGTCGTCTGCCAGGCGTTAACTCGGTGTTAAAAAACCTGCCTGAAGAGGAAAAGGAGGAGAGTGATGATGCTTGTAAATACTTTTTTTTTTTTTTAATATCGTATTTTAGCATACACTTCCAGACAACATAACTTGTGATAATTGAGTGAGGGTGGTCGGGTGCATTTACTAATCCTTGGTTTATTTTATCTTGTTGCCGTGAAGCTTTGATCTCGTCATCTGAAGCCAGTGGCGAGGACGACTCTGACCCAGAGTCTATAAAGAGTGAAACCGACTCGTCTGCAGATTTGGAAGAAATGGTGAGCAGTTCGATCCCCAGTCACCGTGGGCATGCACCATGATCTATTTGTGTGCAATGTAGTTGTTGAATTAGCAAAGATACATTCCTGTCCATTGTATTAATATGTATAGTTTAATGTGTGTTTTTAGCATGTTTAATTTACTGTGTATTATTGTTATACGTACTTTAATGTGTATAGTTCCTTTAGCCAGATAATAACCAGTAAATGAATCCATGAAAGACAAATTAACCAGTATATTGGTTAACACAAATTTCCAGATTTTGACACTTCACAATGCCAGAAGCATGTAATGTGTGTGTGTGTGTGTCCATAGAGGGAAGAGCAGGAGACGCACACAAAGAGGGACAGTGAGGACAAGGGCATAAATATAAACATAGACATCCCTGATGTCCTCAGGAAGAAGCTGGAGGATGATTGCTATTACATCAACAAGCGGAAGAAGGTAGTCTGGACACAGTCGGTTTTTATAATCGTAGTCCTGAATGAACTGCAGTGTAGATGCTGACTACTTATAAATGATCAGGGAGAAACTGAGTGCGTTGTCTTTGGTTCATAACCCCTATAAGCCAAAGAACTGTTGTTATTGTTTGTAACTGAGTAAGTCTGAGGTCTGATTTCCAGAATGTTGACCGAGCTTGGCGTTCACCTGTTCATTTGTCCCCAGCTGGTGAAGCTCCCATGCCAGATGAACATAGTGAACATTCTGGAGTCGTACGTGAAGCACTTCACCATCAACGCCGCCTTCTGCGCCAACGAGCGCTACCGACATCCACAGAGCTCCACCCAGAGCAGCATGAGCCCACACTACGTGCCTCCTGAGAAGAAGCAAGTCCCTCTGTTGTGTTTGTTGTTACAGTGGGCTATTGTTTGTTTGTTTGTTTCTCGCACGGTTCGAGAAATTAAAGCTCTGGTGCCACTGTGAATATATAGTCAAATGAGGAAACAGAATTGAGGTGTGGATAATGTCCCTAGGGCTGGTGATGGTGATGCAGTAAGGCAGCGATTTGAGGTTCTGAGAGGAATCTCAAGTGGGTTCTGTGCTCTCTCCACTCACAGTGAGGAGCTCTGTAAGGAGATGGTGGATGGCTTGAGGATCACCTTTGACTTCACCTTACCCATGATCCTCCTGTATCCTAATGAGCAGGCTCAGTTCAAGAAGGTCAGCTCTTCTAAATTCTTCCAGCCAATCAGTGATGGTGCCGGTTGCTCTAGCAGGTAAGGTGGTGAATTGACGCCTTTGTTTTAATAGACTGTTATAACGAGTCAAAAACGAATTGGTGCCAGGAGTGTGATTCCTAAATGTGTCAAGGCAGATCTAACGTGGAGGGAACAGTTCTGGATACTTGAGCTTGAGCAAATGTGTCATACTGGGAACACTGAGAAAACCTGAGTTAAATTTTGCCTATGGGTCCGCATTAATGTACACCACTAAGCACTTTCTTGTTGCATTCAAGTTTACAGTTTATCATAACATGGCACGAAGCTGCTTGGATTCTGCTTGGGAAACTCAAAAAGTGAAAGTGAAAGGTGAAAACAAACAAAAGCGAAAGGTCGTGAAAAGTGATTCCAGTGTAAAACGTGCGAGGGTGTATCAGTTTCAGTGTGAGACATCTTGAATTCAAAAGCGGGCTGCAGTAACACTTGTGACCTCTTGTCCTGTGCGCAGGACCCTGCGGGAGCGTTCCCCGAGCCCGAGCCTCAACCCGTCCACCCCGCAGTCCACAGACAGCCAGCCCGCCCCCAGCGAGCCGGCCGTCACTCCCAAGCGCCGCCGCTGTATCCACGGCGACTCGGATGCCGCGCAGTCGCTGAGGCGCTCCACCCGCAACACGTCCGGGGGCGAGCGCAGCACAGACGGGGGCGGGGCTGGGGGCGGGAGCAGCGTATCGCCCCAGCCCAAACGCAGGCACTCGGACGCACCCACCCCTCTGCCCAAGTTCTTCCTGAACCTGGAGAAGAGTGAGTTGCCCACTGGCTCTCCAGTCTGAGCCCGAAGGTCCTGCATTGCATTGGCACAGATGTACTATGCTGTGATATCAGAGTCGCCTATATTATGCACCTGATCTTAATGGCTTAATGACATTAGTTCAGAAGTTACACATTTTCCTTCTCACCGGACACCAGAGTTATTTAATAGCTGTCGCATTATTATGACAAGAATCCATCACCGTCACAGACAATTTCCTTGACCTTGGACAAAGATGGAAAAGCAGTTTCTTTTCTTTTCAGGAATATTAATAGCAATGGCACCTTGAATCCACTAGATGGCACTAGCTCACCTCCTTTATACTGTTTGTATGTGAATGCAGCCTGCAGTATTGTAAAGGATGATTTCAAATCTGTCCGTTTGTTTATTTTGCGCAGGAACTCCTGTCCACAGCGGCTCCTCGTCCCCGTTGCCCCTGACACCGAGCAAAGATTGCAGCAGTGTGTTCTCAGGGCTGGAGGGCCGCAGGAGTAACGAACTGAATGAGGCGAGTTTCAATTCTACTGACCTCGGATCAGCTTTTCTCAGCTTATCCTTTTTGTCCCCTGTGCTTAGATGAAACGGGTCAAATGAATAAGGCATCTACTCTGTGGAATTTATTGTTTCTTTCTGGTTGCTTCCTTAACGAAATAAATAGATGTGACTTCTGGAACTGTTGTCAGTGCTAAGGTACACTGGCCACCAATATTCCCTTGGTGAAAATTAATCTTTAAAAATCAGAAATGTAATAAAACCATGTACCAAACTAAATTTAAATTGGTTGTCCATCTCACAAGCTCCCCTGTGACTGACGAGCAAATCATGAGATGTGTAAAAGTTGTAAAAGAACTCCTCACACCATTACGCTTCATGGATTCATCTCGTTACATGTCGACGAGTGTGGTAGATGGATCATGTCGGAAATCGTGCAGCGCTCTGCTTAGAAAGGTGTATCAGGATGGTTTGTATGCCAGATGACTCCTCTCCACTCACTTCATCATCACTGAAGTGTAAAGCTGGATCTTGGTGTCTGATACTGCAGAGACGGGAGAAGAGTTCAGCCTGTCCGAACCTCAGTGATGCAGGCTCTTCGCTTTGGTCATCAGCCCCACCTTGATTTGAGCTGCTTGATGAACCCATTGCCTGGGTGACCCCAGACGTTCCCTGGCGGGTCCAGTTGCTTCCGTCCTTCTAGGCTTCCACGGGGCCGTTTCTCATTTAGCAGCGTAACGCCATACACCGTCGCGGCGCCATCTCAGACACGCCGCATTAATGAACATGAGCACGGCTGCTCCCGTCACCTCCACACCTCAGCGGCTGTCGGACTTGTGGAACTCGTTTGCCCACCGCTGGTGTACGTGCTTGAACACCAGTGTCCATCCCCTCCCCTGCAGGTCCTAAGCTGGAGACTGACGCCTGACAACTACCCCCTGAGCGACCAGCCACCGCCCCCGTCCTACCTGTACGGCTCGCAGCACCTGCTCCGTCTGTTCGGTGAGTGTCTCCAGGATCGGAGATGTTCTTTCCACCTCTCCTAGTTCGAACATCACACCCAGTGGCTGTGGCCTGGTGTATGCTTCAGTGTTGAAGTAAGATGAGAATTCGTCCGTAATGTTAACGGAGTGTAGGGATATATTTATCTTGCCTTAAAAGGTGTTTTTGTTTCAGTGAGAACCAAATTGACAGCTGAAATGAATGATGTTTCTAAATTATGATATTCTGCTCTCAGACTTCTAGACCAGAGTCTGGAAGGCTATTATCCCAAAATGCCCATTAAGAGTACAGATTTAAGGCTTGGGGTGTAATGCATGTTGACATTATGCAGTATGGTGGTGAAGTTTCTAAGTTAAACAACAGTAATTTGAACATTCCTGTCTCTCTAGTGAAACTTCCAGAGATTCTTGGGAAGATGCACTTACCTGAGAAGAACCTGAGGGCTTTAGTGAAGCACCTGGAGTTTTTTCTGAGGTACCGCCTACTCCAGTCCCACATTTAGTCCAGATATTTCAGAAATGACAATGAACAACAGTGAATAGAAAGTACTGGAAGCCACCTAGCATGGTGGGAATGTTAACTACCCTAGCTTTTTAAAAAAAAAAAAAAAAAAAAAAAAGCCAGGTGTAATGCATGTCAAAATCACTGAACGTTAACTATCGAGGTAATTTTTCTGCCTGTCTCCTAAGCTCTAATCGACACTCTGCGATGTTATGACTTCCAACGAAACATGTCAGATTTGCTCCAAAAAGGGAATAAATATTCATTTACACTTAATCAAAAACATGCCAAGTCATCTTTCACAAGATGGCGGGCTGTAATTCATGCCTGCAGCAGGGTACCTAAGTGCTAGCTGTATTATTAAATCCTTTTGTGAATTTCAGCGCAGTAATGCAGAAATGTCATCTGTACCGACTCAGGAGTTATAAGTCCACATAAATACCCAACGAATTGCCTTAATCAAATGGGGTATGGTATGTGTGTTTATGTACTCTTATTTTATCATTTGTCCACAGTTATATTTTGTTTCACTTTTGTCTTGGATTGTACTTATTGTTCATTTGAACACCATTATCTTCCTGTTAGCTCACTGGTTCTTTGGGGGTGTGGTGTGGTCTGCTCTCGTGACCTCGCTCTGCTGGCAGTTGCCTGTGAACAATAATCAGGCCATTGTACGATTAACTCTGTTCAGATCAATAACTCTGGTAGAAACAGCGCCTTCAGCATGCGGTTACAAGCCCTGCTTATTGGTCACTGCGGAAATGGTTTCGGTACCCCCTGCTCCCTGCAGTCATGAAGATATTTGACATGATTGATTCCTTCAATGTCATGGTGTCCCATGTACTCATGCAGCTTCCCATTTCGTCACATCCTGCTCTGCGTTGTCGCTAAATAAAACCATGTGATGGATGTCACCAAACGACAGGCCTGGGAATCGCTGCGGCAAATACACGAAGGAACGAGAGCTAAGAACCGACGAGCAGGACCCTGGACCCGCGGGACGCGTGTCCGCAGCTGACGTCAGTTCCCGGGAACGCTGCGGTGCAGTCGTGGCCGGAAAGGTCCCGCACCGGGCGGGTCCCGCTATTGTGGAACAGAACGCGTCTGTCCTGTTCCCTCCCGCACTCCTGCACACCGAGGCTAGCAGAGAACCCAACGGCTACAGCAGCTGCCGCACTTTATCGTTGGGATGAAGAGATCAGAGCAGGGATTGAGGCGTTATCTGATGCCGTCCACAGAAGAGTGAGGGTGGGTGCGGGTGTGCGGTTTCACAAGGAAAGTGCTAGCGATAAGTGGACGTTACACAAGCAGACTAATCTTTAAATCCTGCCCCGAGATTCTCCTCTCTAATCAAAAGACTGCACTGCCGTCTCCCGCCAGGATGTGGCGCTGTAGAGCGCGGTCTGAAACCTCTTGGGTTCAGCCCTTTTTCTCTGAATGCTAATGTCTGCGGTCAGACAAGACATTCTCTGATTGCTAATGTCAAATTTCCACTCAACAGAAATTACTTTTTTGTAAAGGTTTTTTTAGTCATTGCTAATGGGTTTTTGTAGAACAAAAAGAGTTGAAGAATGCGTCTTTTTGAGGTGTGGAAGCAGTGTATGATGGGATATGGGGCGCATGGATCCCTACAAGAATGATTGGAAGAATGACATGGATCCCTACAAGAATGATTGGAAGAATGACATGGATCCCTACAAGAATGATTGGAAGTTAATATTATCTGGGATATGTGGAGTAGGATTTGTCTGTCTAATGGTTTGTTGGCTTTTTAACACAGAACCTACAGACACTACATATGTGTTTTTGTCTACCTATAATGTTATTCTTATGTAAAATTGTCTTCATTTTCACCAAGCCCAGAACTACAGTCACTCTTGATGTAATGTTAATGTTCACTGTAATGCGAGTCCTGTCAGAATGCTGAAAGGTATACATGTTTATGGTCATGATTCTCCCATCCAGTGGGGGGTGCCAAGAGGAAATTGATTTTAGGGATTTGGCAGAGGAGAAGATGCAAAACACATTTCAGCTTGTTCTCCTGATTAGATGGGGAGGTTTTTTTCCCCTACAAACATTGGCTAATTGTGTTATTTAAGACGAGTTGCCCTTCAGAGAGCTGCTCTGACTGGTACAAGAAGTTTCTCTAGGATGGATGACTGTCCCCCCCCCGCAGTAGGTTGCTTGGGCAACCAGTTACCATGTAGAAAAAAAAATGGAAATGCATTTCAGACACAGATCTAGACACAAATGGATCTTGGGGTTTGACACTGCGAATTCATCGTGTATATTATTACTGTATATTATTACACTGATAATTCACCATTCTCTCAGTATGTGTAAGAGTGATCTTCACATAAACCTACATCCTTAAACTAACATGACAATAGCTATTCAGAAAACACTTTCTGTTTTCTTGAATTTGTAATTTTTGTATTTCTGCTGTTTGGATACCCCAGAGGCCAGTATGTTGGGGAATTTGCTAAAAACCAAATGATCACTTTCTAAACCACAGGATGAGAGGGCAGTGCTGTGCTGTGTTTAGCAGTGATGCAATGATTACTGAGCTAGTACTTGGGAGAGGCAGGCATGCTGGGTAAAGGGTTTTTTGTTTTTTTTGTTTTTTTTCTTGACTACATGTACAGTACCTAATGTTTTTCTTTGTAAAGCTGAAATGTGATTGACCAAAATTGTTCCTGATTTGATTCATTGCCTTTATTCCTGTCGCAAATGTAGAATTTCACTAAAGGTGAAATTGTGTGTGCTTGTGCATGCGACTGGTCTTTTCTTAGATGTTTTTTGGTCCCTTGTTCTACACCAGGTCAGATGTCTCCTGCACCCTGGTGCTGGTCTCTGACGTCGTCTTTGCTCTGTCTCTTGGGCAGGTTCTTGGCTGAGTTTCATGAGGACTTCTTTCCTGA
This sequence comes from Sternarchorhynchus goeldii, assembly GCA_028565775.1. Lineage (NCBI taxonomy): Eukaryota > Metazoa > Chordata > Actinopteri > Gymnotiformes > Apteronotidae > Sternarchorhynchus > Sternarchorhynchus goeldii. The sequence goes on along the minus strand of JAOXYF010000014.1, from coordinate 6,640,341 downwards.
GTCAGCGTACGTGTCTGCCACCGAGGCCCATTACTGCATGAAGCAGCCACGCCCAATCTACTGAGACCCCGCCTCCCAAGACTCGTTGGGCCCCGCCCACACTGCCAGCCTTGTCCTGCCCAGCATGGGCAACCATATCTGTCTCTTTCCTTTGTTTTTTTTTTTGTTGGTTTTTCTTTTGGTTTTTAGCTAAAAGCTTTTTGGACATGTAACGGATTAAGAACCTTATCCTGGCTTCTGAAGGTTCAGCCTCCAGGTACCCCAACCATCTGCTTCATCCCTTCACACTTCGCTTTGCTTCAGCAAGTGACTCAAGCAGGAAAGACTCCGTTTGGAAGCTCACATGTGGGAACTGAGGAGATCCATTTTTACGTTAGACTTACTCCTACCAAGTGGGGATTGTTCTAATTTTATATTTTGTTTTTGGTTTTCTTCTCATGTGTTGTTAATCAATTTCTGTCAGCAAGGCAAAGTGTTCATTGGTTTGATGCCCTTTGTGCTATAGCTGTTCCTCCAGTTTGATGGAATATGATGTTTTCTAGTAATCATACCACATTCGGATCTGTAATGAACTAGAGTAAGAGTGCTGCCCTGGGATCAGGGCTGGCCTTGCCCGTGTATCATTTATTACGATGTAAAGGGCAAATTCTGATCTTAGCACAGCATTCTTCTTCTGAAACTGTCGGCTTGTATTCATCAAGGCTCTCGGAGTAGCTGCGCTAATCACATTCATAAACTGATGCCTGGAACACCTAATATTCTGAGAACATTCATGAATAGGACTCTAGATCTGGGTTGTTATAACTTAGAAAGCATGTACAGTTGTCTCCATTTGTTAAGTTTTTTTTCCTTCTATTAAACATCCATTTGCCCTCCTTGTTTCTCAGGCCTGTTGTATCAGATCCATTCAGTATAAACCTTGTTTTGACCACTAAACCATTTCTCAGGGTTAGGGTGTGATGAAAATTGTACTTTCAGGTCACTTGAGAAGTAATTTTTATGCTGCTATAAAGTAGAGATGAAGTGTAGTCTAACCTGTTTGGAGTAGCCCGTGTGTTTATACACGCAGGGGTCTATTGGCCCTGTACACCTGAGATTTACGACAGTGCAGAACCCTGACGCTGGGCGCACACAATCTTAATGAAATCTCCTTGTGACACAGTGGTCGGTTTAAATGCATAATGGCGGTATGAAGTCACAGATGCTATTAGACGAGTTTGGGGAACTGCAAACAAGTAAGTAATGGACATAAACAATTTTATTAGGGTTGTTATGAAGCTTGGTGGTATAGACATGTATTGAATAGGTTGGATGGTCAGCTGAACTATTGTAGAGTAAGCAGTTCTATACCATGATCCTCAGGACATCCAGTCAACTGCATATTGCTGGTTTTTAATCTCACATGTTATGGCGTCACCTCTCAAGTGAACACACGCATTGTCCTTTTGTAATTTTCTGTCTGCAAAATGTGTGAGGTTTCAGAAGCATTTTAGATTACTGAGAACCTGCTCCAATCATGCGCAAGTGCACAACATCATTAAAGAGAAGTCCTCCATCCCACCGACAGCCCACATGGGTTGCTTTCTTCCTTTTTACAAGCTATGCTGATGATAAATAAGGGTGCTGTGTAAACATAATCACAGCAAAACAAATATCATGGCAAAATAAAACATTTTGCATGTAGGTCATACCCAAAGCTTTTGTTCTCTATACAGATTTTAATCATAAAAGTCCAATTATAGAAAATGGTAATAAAGGGATTCCAGTAACTTGAAGATCCATTGAAATTAGCATAATAATAATACTGAATACAGATATATACCTTCCCTATACTGAAGATTGGCTATCCATTCTGGGTGAAGCTGTGTTGTCCTACTGGGTCTTGTTTGGACTGTGATGTGATGAATTTATGGCTTGTTTTTTTGGATCTCTTAATGCTAACTGGGTAATTATCCGTCACGTCTCATGTTTCATGACGGTCTTGCTCACTTACAACTGAGCAAAATGTGTAATCCCGTGTGATGTCGGGAGCATTACTGCGTGAGCGAGATGAAAAGTTGTACTCTTAAGATTGTTTCGAGAATGATACATTAAATTGAAGATTGTTCAGGTCAATTACATCAGTTAAGATATATGCTAAGATTGGAATGAACTCCTAATCTACAAATGCAGTTTTGTAATATACTTCATAAAATAGATCGTTATTTGAATGTTTGCACTTGCTTTATCAGTAGTGAAAGAATCGCACTCCGCGTTCATCGTATATGATGTCGGATATAAATCGCTCTAACACCCTAAGCAAATCCTCCGCTCGCTGTCTCTGTGCACCAGCATGGCGCAGAGATGCGCGTCGAAAACCGCTTGCAGCCGATTACAAACCGTCTTTCTCTCTCTCTCTCTCTCTCTCTCTCTCTCTCTCTCTCTCTCTCTCTCTCTCTCTCTCTCACTCACTCACTCTCTTCCTCTCTCTCCCTCTTTCTCTATCATAATGAGTCAAATGGACAGCGCGCTAAGTGCTAATTCAATCGCAATGCCCTAGCAGAGCGCAGCGGAGCACTTAGGCGAGAAATCGGACCCGGGGAGCTCAGACCCGTGGTATCCAATAGCAGAGAAATATCAGGCCAGCCGTACGTCTGGGCCTCCGATAAACTGATTTCTCCCACCCACCCTCCTGATATCTGTTTCTCTTTATTCGATTTAAAATTAGAGTACCAGCATCTGAAAATGCATCTGCAGCCCGTTTCTCCGTCAGCCAGAGCCGTTCCGGGTCTCTAACTCTCCCTTTACCATCGCACCCCCTACACACAAGTTACCTTGGATTTCTGAGCAGAGAACATGGACTCTGGAACCAGTGCACGGACATCCCTGACGGCAGCAGATGTCGGATGGCTTGAAGAACCTGAAGAGATGCAAAAGTGAGTGTTACAATTCATCCTTTCCATTTGTGTGTGTGTGTGTGTGTGTTTTAAATCACCCATGAACTGACTGTGATGACCTTTTTGTCTAAATGTGCCAATAATGTTTTTATTACCATTTATATTTTCAACATATTGTGTAATTCACCTCTTTGGGGCATTCTGGCTGAAAGACTGGAGAGGTGTGTGTGTGTGAGGGGGTGTTTACAGTTTTCACTGAGCGTACCTTTTAAACTGAAGGTGCAACAGAACATGTAGTCGGGCCCCTGTTCTGGGATTCCTGCTGGCTTTCATGAGATAACTCTTACTGGGGTGTATGAGTGCTGTGATCAGAGCATGTGGCTTTTTAGTCCTAATCCTATCTATCTTGAAGCACTGTTGTTTCTGCAAAATCTCATGCAAAACAGCGTGGCCTCCCCTAATCACTGTCCATTGAGGTATTCTGCGGTCTCACCGTTTGCCTACAGCAGTTTCCATTTGTCCCAACAGTAGCGAAGTGCTGGAGAGAACATTGCAACACTCCGTGTGTGGCCTTTCTCCACCACACAGAAGGGCTTTACTGATTCTTTTCTAATCAGTCGAGTAAAGTGAGTTGGCAAAGTGCTGAACTGCACTAAATTGGAGCTGTGACCGATATCCTGGACCAAACTGTCCTCAGTCTTAGAACACTCCCAAAGACGAACTGATTAGGGAATCGACAAAGTGTTTTTACCAAGCACTAGTGCACTTTCAGTAGGACACCGCCTGCCCCCACCAAAAATAACACAGTACCAGCAGAACGTACCTTCTGTGTGTCGATTTAGAAAATCAAGCCTTTGGCCTGTAGGACAGAACAGTCATGCTGTTAGCACCCATGTGTGCATCCGTGATGATCAAAAGCAGGGAAGAGTTACATGCAGGATTAATGTTCCAGGCTTCATAGCACAGTCATAATTAACATAAGGACCGATCGCATAATCACTCAAAAACTGACTGCTTCCTTAAGCACAGGTGTAAACACCTTGACAATAAAACACGGCTCTTGGCATTTAGCATGACTTCAAACATTTCAAACAAATTTAGCATGAATTCATACAAAAAGGACTGGAGGGGAAGAAAATCAATATATTCTGGATTCTGTAAAACTCCAAAGAGTGCATTAACCAGGCTGTGCGAGTGCTAAAATGCTAATTCGTTTGAATTTGATGTGTTTGTCATGCTCTCTCAGTCTCTCACTTCCTCTCTCTTTCTTAAACACATGTTTATCTTGCTGTCATGAGTCTCTAATTGTTTGACCCTTCACTTCGCATAAGGCAAAACACGTACCACCCTCATTTCTCCACATATTCATGTCTTCTTCAGAGCTGCCTTCTCACACCCTGCATCAGCGTAAATTTTCAAGTTAAATCGTTTGTACTGCAAGGCACCCGTATAACGAACTCAGCGACAACTAAGATTATGAGCCGAAGAGGGGAATCAAATGCAAAGGCAGGAGGACGAGGCCGATGGAGGAGTGGCTTATCTCCCACGGCAGCGGCGGGGCGACATGGAAACGGCTCGCGTTCTTGCGGCATATATAACGTCTGAGGAGGTTAGGCAGGTGCGAAGCAGGGGGAAATCCAATCATACCATCTGGACCGGGCCGGGCTGGCTCAGGGGTGAGAGAAATACCGCACTCTCTCAACGACGGGCAGCAACAGCAAACTGCTCACCCCATCGCGCCGTGAATATCTGCACTAGCAGCTTCGGTTTACTGCCATATTGGCCAAAGTTGTGTTTTGTTTCGTTTTATTTGGGGTATCAGTCTTTTTTGGTGCCTCCCTCCTGCTGGAGTTTTTATAGTCTTGCAGGTTACGGGTAGAAAAGATTGATTGTCCCTACTGGACTTGTGTTAATCATTTGAGATGGTCATCCTTGGTGGGGCATGAAAGCTGGGGAACAGAAAATTAAATGCATTGGATCATGAGGTAAGAATTGTGGGGTTTGGTATTTTTAAAGAACAGGAGGTACAGATGTTAGAAGAACATTTGCATCTGTAAAAGTTAGTCGTGGAATGTGATAGCTTGAATTTCTATCATAGCTGTTGCAGTTTGGAATATGTATTTTTCTATATACAAGTGGAGAATTAGTTTTTATAAACAGAATGAAATCCTGAAACATGCGTCATCTTATATAATGAATGTATTGACTTTTGATTCATTTACACAGATCCTGCAGGTTACCTAGAGAACTTGATATGTCTTTTAAGGAAATTTAGTTACCATTAAAACGTGAGCCTTCTATGGCTCTTAAACAGTTCTAACATTTATAAACCTGGAGTCTATTTCAATCTGTTTCAAACTTGACCTTTCAAACCTTTCCTTTTATTGACCATGCCTGTCTGTATTGGCCTTTAAATGGGTTCTATGTGCACACACACTGCTATGCCTCACACATCATGATCATGAAATTCCTTGATCTTCCATAAAGCTCCTAATACTTTTTAATCATGTCATGTGATCAAGTGATTCATTCCTGAAGCTTTGGTTGCACTAGAATGACCATTGTAAGCAGAATGACAGTTGTCTCCACTTTCCTTTATAGCAAGACTGAGAGGCACACATTTTTTTTTAATACATCCAGGCACTTGTTGGATATTAAAGAATCGAACTTCATAGTTATACTGCATACAGTCAGGGATTTCAAGTAAATAAATGTGTCTGTTTGGTCTCATTCATGTGTGTCTCTGTTTAGTGACCATTCTGGATATGTCTCATTATTTATGCATTTTGTAAGAGTGTGGTTCTTAATTGCTGTTAAGCCAGTTTGGGTGATGATTAAATGGAGAGACTGTAAGACACGTGCATCTTTTCATGAGGTCATTTATATTGAAGAGGCTTGTTGTGACGTTAAGTGGTTGAACAGCTCTCTCTCTCTCTCTCTCTTTCTCTCTCTCTCTCTCTCTCTCAATAATTTATCTTGTTTTGGTTCATCCTCTAGTGATATTAAGTGGATAAGCAGCTAAATCGGTCTTTTTCTCAAAGCTCAAATGTCGCTCCACCCCAGAAAACTGAGTTTTGCGCAAAGTACGCATTCTATATGGCTGCCTCTGGTCACATTTCATGCTGACCTGAGAGCAATTTTGTTGTCTCTTTTATTAATGGTTAGATGGGGATTTGGGTTAGGAGAGGGTGGTCCTGGATCAGCAGAAATGGACTCATTCTTCTCTGGGCCAATTAGATAAGAAAGTTCATTAAAGTAATAATTTGGAAAAAACTTACATTTACACGGTTTTCCACTTTTTTTTCTTGAATGTGGACAAGCAGCTTGTACTTGGTGTACTACTTTAGTTTTACTCTGTAGCTCCAAGCTTAATGCATCTAACAGCTTCACCAATTAGTTCCTTGCAAAATGGCTTTCATGTAGAGCTTAAATTATTCAGCTGCCCAGTGGTCTAACCCAAATTCTCATTCCAAATTTGGCCGTTTAAAGAAAATGTTGTTTCTTCTTGTGAGTGCTAGCCATGTCATATATGACCGTAGGCTGGCAGAGTGGTGACTGAGAAAAGAAGCCAGAAGGAACACTTGTACAACCTCATCACTCCCACTGCAAGACACTGCTGAGGCACTGTTTTACTGTGCCAATACCAGAGCATGGGGTATCCCAGGGCTTCGGGAATTCTGATACTCGGGGGATGCTACACTGTGGTATATCCGTTTCTGCAAACCTCTCTGCTGGATGGAATAATAATCATCTTAACATCTAAGAACAGGTAACATGAGCAGCAGTTTCCTGCTTGGACTAACACTTGGATAAATATCACCCTACCATGCAAATATTAAATGGAATTACTAACTAAAGAAAACCTGTGATGGTTATTTTTACTGATCTAAAACATCTGGTGTTGTCAAGGTTACTCTTGTGACACCAAAGCATAGCTATACAGAGATGGAAATAAGAATTCCCTTGTACCTATGCAGGATATAATTCGGATAAAGACATAATCCTGATCTCAAAGACTTCTGCAGGCCCCAGTGGCACAATGTAGGTGGAAAGATGTCAAGAGCCAGAGTTTTATGTCATGTGGGCCCACTAGTCAAGTTGAGCTTCATTGAAGTTTACAGACACTGGCTCAGGAACATCTCAGGAAATAACAGGATACGAGACAGGGCACTGAGGAGCCATCCAAAAGCAGGAACAAAGAGCAAGTCATGGGGTGTCACCTTACATGTGTCAGGTACCTCAGACAACGGTGACTCAGCCAGCTGTATCTGGTGAGGGACATTCACCAGATGAGCTGCGTTGGGCTTTAGGTCTGTGGCATTAACTTTCTGTAAATACACATGCAAGGCTCAGATTTAAACTTGGTTCTGGTATATGAATGTCAATTCTGCAACAAAGCTCCAGAATCCTAGAAATTCAACATGGATTAAATGGCATATTACTAAACTAAATTAATAGTATATTACTAAATTAAACTCCATTACTTAGAATAATGTTTTTCATGCTTTTTGCATCTTCTACAGCACTAGACCATGAGAAAAATGAATTTGGAAAATTCATGGTCAAGGCTTTTTGAAGAAAGATTGAATTCCGCCCCTTTTGATAATATCTGGATGATACTGAGTAAATACGATAATGCCGTGGTGAAGTCAATTAACATCTTTTCATTGAACCACTTGCATCAAGCAGACTCGGATTAAAACAAATCACATATGTCTGTAAGTTAGAACAATTTTAAAAAGCATGGAAAATGATCTCACTGTAGTCCGTTTTCTCATGTCCAGGGTGAAATGTAGTTCTGTATGTGTGATAACAGACTTTACTGTAATTGTGTAGGTGTGGCCAGCAGACTACAGCCCCTGATGTCTCTCCTAACATCTGTCTCTCTGGCTGCTATATTTGTAGCCACAGCGGTTGATGCATTGATCGTCCCTCTCTCTCACTGTGTGATGGTATAGTAGGTCATGGGAGGGGTACATGTTCACAGTTTCCCTAAGGTGTGTGTGTGTGTGTGTGTATGTGTGTGTGTGTGTGTGTGTGTGTGTGTGTGTGTGTGTGTGTGTGTGTGTGTGT